>OZ024920.1:36162529-36206749 GCA_964017225.1 Netelia inedita | reverse complement strand
TTGTGCGAATTTATCGTAATTGAAAATAATATAACAATATATTAATATTGTTATATTAATTTGTAATGATAAATTTATCGTTATTGAAATACGAATAAAAAGTATTGGGTCTAAACGCGTTATAGTTTTTCAAAATTTTCAAGATTTTCTTTTTACTCATTGAATCGACGGAATGAATGAAAAAATTGTGCAAAAGCGAAAGTTTATCAAAAATCAAATAAAAATGATAAATTGTATTTCCAGTAAACACGAATCTCTGTTAGGATTGAGATAATGACGGTGAAAAGAAAATGAGTCGAGTAATTGAAAAAGATTAAAATCGAACGTTGGTCGAGTTGACGCGGAACGCCCTATATACATATGTGTGCATGTCCCCGATGCGAGCCACTCGTAAGAATCTCGTGCGTGATATTGTCGGCTCGTCTGTACGCGAATACCGAAGGTAAAGCGTTGGACATGCCTCGCGCATATAGATATATATATATATATATATATATATAGAGAGAGAGAGAGAGATAATAGCCGGTACGCACGTGCGTACTTACTTATATATATAGAGATTGAGAAACAAACGAGAACGAGAAAGAGAGAGAGAGAGAAAGAGAAGCGTTCAAAGCGATAGAAAACGCGAGTCCATTAATCGACGTGGCAAGCAGCACAAACGCTATAATAACGGCTTTCGTTTTCCCTTGGAAATTCATAAGCGCTAGCTAATACACGCGAGAGTACGCACAGGATCGCAAATATACTCGGAAAGTGGTGTCGACGACGTACTTAAGTGTACATGACTAATACCCGTGGAATGGTTGCAGGACCGTAAGTTAGATACCTGTTTTCTGTTTTAATTTGATTCCTTGGTTTTCTTTTTTTTTCGTTTTTTTTTCATTGAGAAAAGACGTCTTCATCTGACTCGAGTGAGAATTGTTGAAATTCAGGGAAACATAACTGGTCGACTCTATTACTAACTATTTTTTGTATTTTTGCGTCGTGTCTGTTTTTATTCTTTTTTAATAATTAAATTTTTACTTAATTTACTTTACTTTTAGTTAATTCGAGAATTGTTTGTTTCTTTATATGCATATGTTTATTTACAAAAACTAATCTATCATATACCGAGAACGCTATGTGCGGCCGATACTGTTTATGTTTATATTACGGTAATAGGACAGAGCGATAAGTACGGACCCAATAACCGATCCCTTAGTACGGACTCTGCTATTCTTTAGTCTTGACTAATATACATGCTAAGAGCCAGACGTGCCTTCCGAGTGTTCTATAAAGAATAAAGTCTACACTCTATAAATATAGAACTAAGTGTTACTCATTTCGTAACCTATTTCCTATAAGGATATCCGAGGTTTTTGATAAGCAACGTGATAAGAGATATATACGTGTTGATGTATCAGAATTCATTGTAGACTTAGCCAGTGATCGGAAATGTCGACAATATCGTAGCAATGACGTTGCACGATGCAAAAAGCGGAGAAAAAATATTTATGCGTTCCGCCTCGATCCATGTCCCGTAAAAAAAAAAAATTACGAGTCCTATATATAACTATACACGTAGTACGTACAGAGAAACGAGAAGTAATGCGCGACAACGATGAGTAATGTCATTCATCGTGTCGGCCATATACACGGTTCTATTGTCTCCGGCGCTAAAGACAACTGCGCAAATGCATTAAGTATTGGCGGATAAGCATATTCGAGTCGAGCCGAACGGCTTGAAACGCGCCGAGTTCTGTGTATCAAAAAGAAAATCTTGTCCTCAGTCTTGTACCGGGAAGCGGATGAACGAGCTTGTTACGCTCGTATATTCCCAAACATAATTCACGCGCGAACAGATCTCCCTCGTTACGTGCAATACGAGCGAGACGAGAAAAAAAAGAATTATTCTTAAGATGAAATATATTTTTTTAATCATAATAACGTAATGTAGAAGTGAGAAAATTTGTTTTAAAGCTTAATTAGTAAACTGGTAGTATTTTGATAATATAGAATTTTTTTTAAATTTATTACAGCAACAAGAAAATCTAGGTTTGTTGAAACGTGGATTTGACCTCGTTTAGGCTAGGTTCGAGTAAAATAAGGCAACGACGATTGTATTAGGTATTGAAAAAAAATAATATTTTCTTAGAATAGCTGCTACGTCCCTTGTTTGATTTATATGTTTGCATGTATTCTGTTAAACGGCATACGCATACGCACGTGCGTATGTAAACGCGTGTTGTCGATTCGACCTGTTCGCCACGCTCGTTGAACATTTGTCGGAATCCCAGCTGTACGTCGTACAGCCTACACACTATATACTGTACGCCTCTAGCGAGAGACTTTCGTTTGCGGTGTTATTGTCGATTAGTTTTCGCAGGGTCTGTCGTGTTTACAACGAGACACAAACATCTATATATGTATATATTGTTCGCTAACATGTTTCTAAATTATCATACGAGTCGAAAGATACGTTAGAAGTGTATTGAATAGAAATTCAATGTCGATATGAAGAAATAAAAATTTGAGAATTTATAACAAGGATCACTCACCGTTAGTTGGCTCTTGTCGGGCGCAATAGCTGTTATCTCAATGTGGCGTGGATCAGGCGGGTTAGCACGTTGAAGAAAGGCTGCAGGTACTCGAGCAACCATCGAGAGTCGTCTCGTTAGCCGTCTGCCCAACTCGGCACGACGACGTACCCTGACCCTCGGTCCTGTGCCTTTATAACCACCAAATTCCATTCTCAGCGACATGACACTCGCGCACTTTTTTTACCGGGATTTCGCGTGATTTTACGCTATATAACCTCAAAAAGCGGCACTTTTGGGTATTTTTGTGACACAACGCGCTGAAAAATTGTTGGGCGGCTCCGTTCGATTCTCGTCTGTCGCGTGACGATTGTTTTGATTTTTGTCCTTGTCGCTACTGTCCCGAGTCATCACACGCTTTCGAACAATAAGCACGATCGTCCTCGTTCTCTTTCCAGCGTACGTCTCGTTCGATTGTTTACACTCGCGCATTAACTCGCACTGGTCCATATACGACGAAAGCTACGAAGACACTACCGAGGATTCGGACAGTTCGCTGTACTCCCGATGGACGAAAAAAAATAAGATGGCCGCCAATAACCGTCGATCATGCGCGTTACGCGAAATCCATCAGCCGCGGTAAGATCGGAAAATTTTCTATGTTAAATTGTTAAACGAGTTATCGAAAAGGTTATGTCCGTTCACGATTACTTCCTCGATACACCGTTTCGCACATGAAAGCACATCGCGCACCGTTAACTCGTCTCGTTATTCGATGGTATGTTTACAATCGTGCGGGAGCGTTGCGCCGGTCCATCCATGACGAAGGTCGCGTGAGAAGTGCGTTGAAAAAAGTGTTTATTCGGAAAACAAGATGGTGCTCGAGAGCCTTCGGTCACGCTCGGTCACTCCAGTCCGCTGAAGTTTAGGGGATAACCAAATTACCAAAAGGTATCGAACAATTCATGTAGTTGCCAAAAGTAAATCATAGCCCGAGCTATACAAAAGCACGAATAGCCAACGAAAAATCGTCACAGTCACTCGTACCGGGTGTGCGAACCGTAATAAACGACTGTTTGTCCCAGATGTTCATCACCGACCCGCAGCACTTTTCGTTTCGTAACTTTTCATATATATAATGCACAAACGAGCGAAGGAACGTTTTGTCAGGACCGCTCGACATAAGTTGAGTTATAAATAAACATTACTTCACAAGCGCCGATGCTTATGAACGCATAGTAGTTGAAAAGTCCCCCAGGGATTGAGTTGCAGCGAGAGCAACATCCACCGAGCACGTGCGCACGACCCGCACTCTCGTGCGCGAACGCGCAAGCTATATTGTTTTCGTCGTCGAAACAAAATCGCGGTCACGCAACACTTCCGATATACCGGCGGCGATTATTAGAATGTTTTCGCGAGCATGATCGTTCCCACTACCGTTTTATATTTTCCCAAATTAAAATAACAGACGATAAACAAACGCATCCACGCTCATTAACATGTTGAATATACCGATATATCATATATCTCTATGTTAGAAACGTTCTCGTAACCCAAAACACATCAACGCATGACTTTTTCGTTCGATCTATTCGTAGAACGACGAATTAATCGAATTAAGACACTGGAGAAGAACGATAAATTTATCCAATCTTCTCCACTCTAGCCGATTGACTGGGATATCGAACTATTACGAAACACTTCGAAGCGCGAACGATCTCACCGCGAGGTGCGAAAAGAAGTTTGCCGCTGCTTTGTAAACTGTTTTACACGCCTGCTTGGCGTGTGGCGCACTGTCTGCCTGGTGCGAGCCGACTGAAATTGAATCGGCAAGCCCTCTCCCGGGGCTCGACTCCCCGTATGCCGGCGGCCTCTACACTACTACATCTCCTTCGCGCCGGCACACACACCGCACGCTACAGAAAGAGAGCGCGCGAGAGAGAGAGAGAGATCTCCGTGACTTCTCGCGCGATCGTTCGACCGTTCGCTCTTTTCAGCTCTTTTCCCGACACGACGAAAACAAAACCTCTGTGTTATGCTCTCCGCAGAGGACACACGACCTTTCGCTACACTGAATTTACGAGTACAAAGTTTCGCTTGGAACACTGACGGAGGTTACGACCGAATGACGGAAATACGTTCGCTTATTCTACACGATCGAAACGATGAGAACGATATTATCGAATTTATACCAATGTTATCGTCCCTTTTGCCTTCCATAGTATGTAAATTGTTATTTGCGAATTGTCTTTACGGATGTATCGTAATATTTATACATCTCATTATCAATGTGCTCTCGTCTACATTACTATATGGTACAGCAATTATGGCTCGATATTTCTAATATTCCTGTCTTCAAATATGAGTTTGCTTCTAGTTATACCGTATCGCGAAAAAGTATCACAGTCACACCTGACGATTGCGAATTTGCAGGAATAATAAAAACAAAAAAATAAGATAGCGCCTAGCACGCAGGAATAATGCGAAACGCGAGCTAAAAAGTTATGCACAATGATAATAATAACAGCGACTATCGAAGTCCGGCGCACGAGGTGCGTTACTGATGACTCACAATTTGCAAGTAAATCGTGTATCGTATGTCACGGTAAATGCTCGAGGGCGCGAGATTTTCATATATAGTTTATCCTCAATATATATATATATATATATATATATATATATATATATATATATATATATATATATGTATATGCGCGTAAGTATATAGATATACACATATAAACGTATAATATACTCGTATGAGATAGTGCTCGTGCACTATCGCTCGACTTCTCAAGAGTCCGCACGTACTGGTGGATGCTGTGTATGCCTTAATGAGCTACCAACGAAAGGCGGACTTCATATTGGTTCGTTATGACTGTACGACTCGGAGTCGGAGAGAGAATTGAGTTGTGGTTATGACTGTATGGTATATCCCAACAGGCACGAAGCATAATTTAACGAACCAAAAGCTTTTGCTGCATTATCTTGCACATTCAGTACTGATTGAGGCATCAATCAACTCAATTTGTCAATTACATCATGAGAGTGCGTTCCTCCAAATCGTTTAAACGATCTTTCCTTCATTCTCGTCTCCTTCTTCGTCATCATCGTTTAAACAATTTTGATACATGGACTACAGGGGTTAACTAGTGATGAATTCAAGAATAAAATAACTTTTACTCGTTTGCAAGGTTGGTTCTTTCTGCTTGGCCGCCATTTTGTTTCATTTTTGTCCTATATTTTTAACAAATGAGTGGCAACTCGAAATTGACGGTTAATAAGTTGGCAACTTTGGACCTGTAACGTTTAGACATGGAAATTTCGAATTTTTAGTTCGGCTGGAAAAACTATGACATTAATGGAAAAATCGAAAATGTCCATTCAGGACAAACTGGCCAAGCAGAATGAAATCAGCCGACAGATTCTTGAGCGCGAATTGTCGAAGCTCGACGAGCACGAGAAACAGGACATGAGGATTCTCGATACAGCGAGACAACGTTTCAGATCTCGTTATAAGAAACGCGGAGTTCGTGCCATTGACTCGTCCGGTTCTGAAGTGAGAGTAGCTACGTAAACCGTATACCACGGGAGCAAAATAGTATCGCACAAACTTAACCGATAAAACTCTAATACATTTGCCATTCGGTCTTACAATTAACCACACTTTTTTACACTACGAATAGTAGAGAACTAAGAAATGCATGAAAACGGATAGCTTGTGAAACCGTTGGCAGGATTTTTTGGCGCGATTCCGTAGACTTCTCGGTTTTCTGTAGGGGGCAGCAGGGTACGGCGTACGCCATCATTCCACTGTTGCCCTCTGGGCAATATCTTCTGCGACGCTCGTTCGGCCATATCCAAAACGTACAAGTAAACAATGCATAGGTGAAAGAGAGAGTTCGCGTATTTTATCTTTTATACAAAATTATACGATATATCGACATACAATGCAAAATCATTATGAATATTTCGTTAGAACGTACGTACTCCTGGACAGCGCGTTGTTTAAGTTTTACACGAATGCCCGATGTCGAGCTTCTATTTTTCCTAATCGGAAGAACTATATCAAAATTTTGAACGGAAGTGTCGGTAAAGTTTGACTAAATAGCGAATCGTATCACCTTATAACAAGAATGACATATAATCGAACTTCCCAGTTTCACATGTCGCTCTCTCGTAAGCATCGGTAAAAGCCCCGGAGGCCGTCACGATGAGTATTCGCGAAAGAAATTCGTGATGTTATCCACGAGGAACGAACCGCCTTGGCCAGGCGAAACGTTGCGTGCGCTTAAATGTGTGTATATACGTACACACGTATGTAAGCGGACACGCGAATTATTATGCTGTAGCACGATGGGGCCAAGTGAGAGTACGACGACCGAGAGAGAAATGGAAAGTGCATATGATCTTCGTGACGTCGGCTCTCGACACACACGATCTCGGTGCTTTATACTTACTATGAGAGAGGAGCTCGAAAGAACACCCGGAATTATCGCGGAAGCGTATGTCTCGCACACATAACATTACAATCGATATTCGTACGTGATCGACACATTCGACTCACCCAAGTCAAGAGAGAGTACTTTAGCTGCGATACTTCATTATAGATGAAAAGGTCGATCTGATTGCTCTTAGCTATTGGCCGAACGGGCATTTATGCAACCCCGGTTCAATGTATATTACATGGAAGAGAGCGCAGGAGACTCGATAGTTGCGTTTGCCCGATGATAAGTAGAAAAAAAGTTATTCGTTTCGTGCAATTGTTGGAAAGCCGACTAGCACTTCCAAAAAACACAAATACGCACCATAATTTTTGTCTTTCTTGTATATTTCAATCTCATATTAGAGTTTAAGATGAATATTTTTCATTCGTATCTTTGCTAATTTCATAGAGCTGTATGATAAACATGCCATCTCCTAGATTGCAATGTAAAGGCGCAGAGATGTCTCGCCAAATATTAGATAAGATTTTTCTTTCTACAGGCAATCGACGTTCGAATGTACGAGACTCACAATCCTGGATTCTGCTATCACTGTACAGGAGCGATAAAGGAAAGTGGTCTAGAATCTTCATCCAGAATTATCGAAAACTCCGATGATTCCTACGAATTCGTAAAAACTATGCTATTCAGTAATGGCGAAGTAGACATAGAAAAACTGCTATGTCTGCATCTCCTCGCAGCTCACACACCGAATAACATCGACGGTAGAATTCCAGTCTTGGAAAAGAATTTATCGCCACTTTTGCAAAGAGGTTTTCCATATATATGTTTTAAATTACCGATAAAAATTCTCGTTAATTATTACCAATTTGTTCGACTTTTCTATTGGTAACAGATCAACGTAAGCCTCTCAGTGGCGCATGGAACAACTTTTTGCCTTGTTACGTCGTCCAGATTCAGACGAATAGCGACGAATTTACAAAGAATCAAGATTTACAACGAGAAACGCATCAAATGGCAAAGGAGACTGAAATTTTACGGGATTTCGAGCTGAGCTATGAACGACACGCTCGTGAGAACGCGGACGTCGTCAGAACGTTAAACACTAACGATAGAATGTTAAAAATGGTATCGAGAACAATGGACAGAATGTCGACAATTTCACCGCATAATTATTCAATCCTCGGCCCTTCGCACGAGTTCAGGACTAAACTTACGATAGCCGAGAGCAGTGCGAAAAACAGCTTTAATCATTCGAGCGTAGAATCGATGGTACAGAATCCTCGGCACATCCCAAACGACGAATTTTATTTGCTCGACGATACCGACAGAATCGACAACGATTTAACGAAAATTTCATTAACGCACGCTGTCGACTCGCGACGAACCTCGAAATGCTCGACGAGGTACGGCAAATTTGATCGCGGCATTACGATGCTGCGAGGAAAGTTGACGAGAAGTGTCGATGATATTGTAAAAAGCTTGAGTATGAAGAACGAGACGACCGAGGAATTAGTAACGATAAAACCAAGTCGTAGAATTCTCGGAATCACGGGGTCTAAGAATTCGTGCGAGAAGACAAATTGTCGAAAAATTCGAGACGATCAAAAATCTCGCTCGTCCGTCAATTCTTTCGACTTTGCGATCGATAATCCTCGAGGAACGATCATAAAATATCGCAAAATCGTATATCTCAATTCACCGGTCAAGAGTTTTGCACCGAGACGCCACGAATATCGAATCGTCGATATTCTTGTTAATAGTCAGATTCAGGCTCTCGTTCACTCCGTTCTTGAAGTTCTCAAACGGGTGAATCCGGAAAAAGTTCAACGCGTCCTCGAGATGGCGCGGGATGTTAATAAAATTCGCGATACTTTTCGACGCGAGGATATTCAAACTTTCGTGGAATCTTTGCTCGATCAACCGATCGTTACGTTCCCGAGTAGTTTCGTCGTCTCGCAAGCTACTGCTATCGAAGAGATCGATGCGCGGCTCGAGAATTTTTTGAATGACGAATTGATCGCCATGACGCTGGATCTTCCGTCATCGCCGGGACTTTCGTTACTCTTCGAGAAGATACGAGACAATAATTTCTTGGATTCGAAAACGATACTTGACAAAAGTGATCTCTCGAAGATCGTGAAGTCTCGTGATGAAAAGAGTTCGTTCAAGGTGTCCGCTAAAACTTATTGAAACACTAATTTATAAAAATCATTTTTCCGAAGCTTTTCATAATACATTTGTTCTTTTTTCCTCACTAACTATTCTTTTAATTATTAATGCTGTTATGAGAAACATTGACATTCTGGAAATGGGCGCACGCCCCTGGTGGTGGTGCGAGTAACTAATACGCGACTGTACAATATCTGTTTTCTTCAGGCACAAAAAACAACCCAGGACGTTAGTCCTATGGATTCCGATCGCATTATTCTAAGACGGATGACAAATTCGCAAAGAATTTTGGTTGGTAGAATGTGCGCTGCTCTAAAAAATCGGAGAATCAACAATGAAGGTACATGGAAGTGAACTGTCTTGGAAAATGACATGTAATGGAATGTACAATATACCTGAAATACGATCTCCCGCAATATATACTTTAGACCACTTTATCGTTTAGGATGGATAAGAGAGAGGACGCCGCTCGCTGCATTAATCACCCCAGTGCTTTCGCGCGAAAGTATAAAAATGCTAACGCAAGGAACGATTTATTGCAAGTTCATCGAGACGAGTAAGCACGAAGAAGAAAAAGAGGAGCAGCGGCCAGCTCGTTCACAGAGATTGACGGGGCCTGTGCTCGCCAAGGTATAAAGACAAAAAGTTTCTTTACTTCGTAGACTACGTTGTATATCGATACTTGTAAAGTCGAAACCGTATAATCAAGATTTGCGAAGAATCGTTATCCATAGTATATTACGATGATTATTATACGACCAGCTTTTAGCAGGATTATTATATAGCAGTATTACGAATATGGTCCTCGTAAAATATCTAACGTTCCACATATACCGGAATTCCTTGTGTGAAGCATAAGACCTCAACGGTACTTTTAGAACAATATTTTACCGAATGAGGAAAGTTGGAGCTATCTGGGGTATTCCACGATTATCTGGGGAATTTTACTATACCACATAAACATTTCTACTTGAATACGATCTATACGACCTAGAGTACCTCTAGCAGGTTAATTTAACGCGATGGGAAACATTCTATATCGTTCTTGCTCGTTCAAAGATGCAAATCAGTAATGAGGTGATTTTCTTGTTCGAGAGTCTCCGAGAATTATTGTCGAAAAGCTTTCTCAGACCAGGCTCGTATTTCGCATGCATACGCGAGCTATCAAAACATCTTCAGAGTCCATTAGGATCTAGAATTATAGTAACATTACTATTCACCTGACGATATCGCTCGGCATCTTAATGTGTACATGCATCAATGAACGTTTCAGGTGCGCCGTGACATCGCTGAGCACGAGACGAAGCGACGTTTCGAATTTTTCTTTGCAAATTAAATCTCTATACCACCTGCACGCAATCGTATTTTACATGGCACGGATCTGTACGCTAAAGGGAGTGTCGCTAGATCGTCTTTGATTTTCCGCTCGCATGCATTATTCTTTCGCGATAAAAATAACCTTTCCGCGGCTGTAAACGGTAAAAAGGTAAGCATAATAATATTGTCGGTAGACGGAAAATTTGCCGACGATAAGTTATCGAACGAGCGTGCTTATTCAAAGAGCTTCGTCTACGTATAGTTCCTCTCGAGTGAGGGCGCTCAAAGACAGTCCGACAGATAGACTCTCGAACCGGGTGTTTTTTTATTTTCTGTCGCGCAATAGTTGCACAGCGCATAACCCCTTCGCAATATCGTGAAATTTAGTTTTCCGTTTGCATTATGAAATTGTAATTTTCACGGACATAAAATTGTACATTTACGATGGATAAAATTCTAACGAGATCGCTCTTGTCGTGTCGAGTGTTGAGCTGCAGATCGTTCATCGATTGTCAATGTTCGCAGTAAGCATAGTCTTCATTAACGTTCGATAACAATTTTTTAAGCCAACAAAGCTAGATCCATCCAAAAAAGTTTTTCTAAAAAAACTCGCAACTTACGATTTTTGTTTTTTTTCGTGCAGAATCGTAAATAAAAATGTCAAGCAACTACACTACCGCTCCGATCAGACGAAATCTCACTTGTGCTCGAACAAAAATAAATTTCCATCGATGCAAATACCGCGACGAAGTATGTTTATACAAACTCAAGATACTCCGAATCCGAACAGCGTGAAATTTTTGCCCGGAGTCGCGGTACTCGAGGTGGGACAGACAAAAGATTTTCCGAATCCCACCGATGCATATTGTTCGCCCCTTGCGAAAATGTTATTTCGCATAGAGGGTGTCAAATCGATATTCTTCGGGCCTGATTTCATAACCGTCACAAAAATCGACGAGGATGTCGAGTGGAAGCTTCTTAAGCCTGAAATTTTTGCAACAGTCATGGATTTTTTTGCAAGTGGATTACCCGTTATGTCAGAGGCGCAACCCTCCTCGGATACAGGTAGGCAAATCCACGAAAATCCGCCTCGTCTCATTGGAAATTTGGCACGACGCGATAATTAACTTTCTTCTTGAATTTCCAGTGATAAACGAAGACGACGATGAAATCGTTCAAATGATAAAAGAACTTTTGGACACAAGAATTCGCCCGACGGTTCAGGAAGATGGTGGCGATATAGTTTTTATGGTATAAAGGACATATCCCTGATTAGCGTGCAATTTTATGATTTTTTTCAAATTCACGATTTATTCAACAGGGTTTTGAGAACGGTATTGTAAAATTGAAGATGCAAGGCTCGTGTACGAGTTGTCCAAGCTCCGTGGTGACCCTAAAAAATGGTGTGCAGAATATGATGCAATTTTATATACCGGAAGTCTTGGGGGTCGAGCAAGTTGAAGACGACACCGATAGAGTGACGAAAACGGAATTCGAGAAATTGGAACAAAAAATAAACACTACAGCGACGGTCAACGATAAACAATGACGATATTAAATATTTATTCCGCGTGTAACATAGACAAACGATAACAAAAATTGCGATATTAGCATTGATTTTGTATAGAAGTAAATTACTTAAGTAGCATAAGTACAGTTATTACTGTAGACGAGAGATAAATCATAAATAATCATGTCAATGTAAACCGGTCGCTGTAACGCGTATCCCTAATTCTCCAAACTACAAACACAAAGAAAAAAAACATAAAGGATGAAATTGATTGGAAATCAATGTTCCAGGAGAACAAATTTTAATTATCCTAAGTTCGTGAGAAAGAAAAAGCAATAAATGTCGGTTATTTTGTGTATTTTTTTTTTTTTTGTCATTTGTACAAAATATTCTTAACGGCTGGAAGATACAGACACCTGCCATACGCGAATAGTATTGTCGGAGTATCCAGCGAACAATGTTTGTCCGTCGGTCGACCATGCCAAGGACAGGCACTGAGGTGGCTCGGCCTTACTCGCCGTAGAAATAACGTCGGGCTTGAGCTCGTCAACCATTTCCTTGCTCTCAAGATCCCAGATCTTGATCCATGGTCCAAACGCGGCACAGAGCCAGTAACGATTGGGACTGAAGCACAAAGCCGTGATGATGTCGTTATGCTCGAGGGTGTGAAGATGTTTGCCGTCGTTCAAGTCCCAGAGCATGGCTTTGCAGTCCTGAAATTAGAAAACAAACAATTAATTTCAACGTTTCGTTTAACCTTCGTGGATGAAAATTTTCCATGTAGCTTCAATAGCTTCAGACCCATATCCGTAAAAACACTCATAGAGATCGTTAATTTTTCAAATAGTTTGCATCACTTAGCAACAATTTCATTATTTTCTACCGGAAAATATATCGTTTTCTTTTAATATCGTTACCTTGCCACCGGATGCGCAGAGAGAACCATCGGGCGAGACGGTGACGGTGTTGAGATATCCGGAATGACCGTTGTGATTGATTTTCAAACGGCAATTCGTCAAGTTCCAGACCTGAAGCAAGAAACGAGTATATCGGCGAGAGCACGAAGACGAGAGTTAAAGACTTTGTCGAATTTGACGGTATTGTTTCAGTCCCATATCCGCAAACAATCATAGAATTCATGAAGTTTGTTTTAGTTTTCATCATGTGAAAATTATCGAAGAATATTCGACGTAATAAGTTGGAGCGAAAAGTTGATCGTGCGTTACCTTGACGATGCGATCCCAACCAGCCGAGACGATGATGGGATTGGCATGATTAGGCGAGAATCGTACGCAACTGACCCAGTCACTGTGATGATCGTCCTGAATCGTGTATTTACACTCGGCCAGAGTGTTCCACAGCTTAATCGTCTTGTCGCGCGAGCCGGAGACAATTTGACGATTATCGACGGAGAAAGCGACGCTCAAAACGTCCTAAGATAGAGAAAAACATCGTTATTATTATTTTTCTCTTAATTATCAATGCCGTTCTCGTTGACGAATAGAGGGCTTAAACGCGCGTTATCCAACGACGTTCAATACTCACGATGGCAAGGACAATGCCCACCTCTTCTATGTATCATTTATAAAAAAAAATATATAAAAAAAATGCTTCAGTTTTTATCTGAAAAGGGTTAAATAGGCCTTTTTCTCAGCCGCCGTAGACGGCATGAGAAAGGACCCCTAAAGTAGAGATCGTCTCGTCTTTGAAGCTGCACCGATCAAATCACACCTTGGTATGGTCTTCGAACCTCCTGGTAGTTCTACCCGCTGCCAAATCCCAAAGACGGAGGGTCTTGTCCCACGAGCCGGAAAGAGCGTAATTACCGTCCGACGAGAGAACCACGTCACTGATGAAATGAGAGTGACCGTACAGACGTTTCTGAGGTATACCGTAGTTAGCGTCGTCGCGAGTCAATTTCCATACGATAAGAGTCTTGTCTAAAGAAAAAAAAAAAAAAAAAAAAAACAATTAAAAACACACGATTGTAAGTATGTACGTTTTCGTATTGGAAGATTTTGCTGAGCCCGTGGTGACAATTAAACGCACGTACGTATATATTATGAAAGTTTTATTGGATTGAAAAAGAAAAGGGTTCGGTGTACACGCGAGTTTATATATTTTCTGTGACGCATGCTTCAAGATGTGTAGAAACGGCCAGCCGCGATTATAATTCGAACGGACAAAGTGTCGAAAATGATTGAGAGAATTGAAAATTTGTAAAAATGCGACACGAAAGTGTTGGCGTTAGTTCCGAATGGCATTTCATTTGGGTGCGTAGTTTCGTAAACGTGGTGGGTAAAGATTCGTGAATTCGACATTGCAAGATATGGCGGACACGTTTTTTCACTTACCACGTGAAGAGGACAATATCATCTCCGGATGTTTCGGGTTTGTTGCAATTTGGGTGACCCAGCCATTGTGACCGCGAAGGGTACCCTTAAGTTGAAGCGTTTCGCTCATTTTGCACTTTTGTACGGTGTTCAAAACCGTTCGATGTTTATGGATACGATCTGATGATCCGCATCCAACGATACGTTGAACAAGAAAGACCGGGGAGGAAACGGTACGCGGGCCAAAAAAAACGAAGCTACTTGTGAAGTAGCGTGCGAACGGTGGCGCCGCCTAGCGGTTACATAAATCGATTATTGGCGATAAAATAGAATCGAAAAATTGACAGTAATCGATATACGATATCTCGAATATGGCGACCGGCCGGCGCCGTCAATTTTCATTTTTTTTTATTAATATTATTACCTCCACTCGTCGCTTGCGAATCACTTCTTCGTTCCAACGGAAGATATTCCATAAGAGCCAAGTTCATTGGTCCGCGAATAATTACTTCTCACTGAACCGACAAAATCGATAATAAGCTTGAAGAATATTTTATTTGAATATCAATTTATATTTGCGATATATCGTTTATTTTGTCGATACGATTCAGTGAATGTCTCAACGCCGTATCATCATGTCCAGTAATGGTAATAATGGCAAAATAAAAGAATCGCATGTCTGTAAAATTACAAATATCGAACTGTAGTTTAAAAACAAAGCTGAGGTTATGAACGACAATTTAAGTTTGGTTTTTTTTTTTCTTCTAAAGTGGATGACGACAAGAGCGAGGGATCCGTCGAAATGGAACCCGAGAAGGAAATCGGCGAGTCCGAGGAAACAGAGAAAATTTGCATCATAGATCCAGATAGCGAAGTTCGTTGATTTCTATATCCGACGATCGTTCGCCGTATTTGATCTTTCGACGCGCCTACTCCACCTAATTATTTCCACCCTGGCCATTTACGTTTGTTTACAGGAACTCGATTTCAATCATTCGCGATTAACGAGGCTTGAAAATCTCGAGCCTCTGACTAAGATAAAAAAGTTATGTTTTACCTGGAATTTAATCAAGAAAATTGAAAATCTCGATACTCTCGGTTCCCTCGTCGAGCTTGAACTTAGAGATAATCAAATAACGACTCTTGAAAATTTGGAATCTTTACTGAATCTGGAGTGAGTCGTGACTTTTCTTGTATAATTTACGCGTCGATCGCCAACGTTTCATAATATTTTTGTCTATTTTTCCAGAGTTTTAGACGTTTCGTTCAATCGTATAAAGAAGATAGAGGGTCTAGAGAATCTTACTAATCTTCGTAAGCTCTTTTTGTCTTCCAACAAAATAAGCGAAATACAGAGAATTTGTCATTTGAAAAATCTCGAGGTACTCGAGCTCGGAGACAACAAGATACGTCGGATAACAAATTTGGATGGTCTCGTTAATCTGACCAATCTCTTCCTCGGTAAAAACAAAATAACTCAAATTCAGAATCTTGAGACGCTAACGAATCTCGAATTGTTGAGTCTGCAAAGCAATCGCATTATTAAAATTGAGAATCTGGATGCCCTCGTAAAATTGGATCAACTCTATCTGTCTGAAAATGGCCTGAGTCGTATAGATGGTTTGGCCAATTGTCCCAATCTGACGACGCTCGATCTCGCGAACAATAGAATCAAGAAGATCGAGGGTATAGACCACCTCGGCTCGTTGGAAGAATTTTGGGTGACGATTCTACGGACGATAAACTTTATTTTTATTTTTTTTTCAAACATATTTAAATACCAACTTCTTTTTATTCTTTAGATTAACAACAATGAAATCGAGGATTGGACCGCGATCGAGAGCTTGGCGGCTAATAAAAAACTCCAGACGGTGTATCTCGAACACAATGCCATTGCGAAAGACGCGAATTATCGGAGGAAAATTAAATTGCTTCTTCCCTGGTTAACACAATTAGACGCGACTCTGTGTAGATGAATACGTATCGAAGAATAATAACTCTGAACTCGCATATACATTTCAACGTTAAATATTGTTAATAATAATATACTTGAATTTGTACTAAATAATTGTATGTTAAATAAAATCGGAAATATAAAAAAAAGAAAACACGGTAATCTCGGAAATCTCGGTATATACTTCCTAAGCCGACATCGAACACAAGTGCCTCCTGACTTTTCGTTTCACTTCTGTTTCGCGGACGAGAAAATTCAGCTATAACGAAACGTCAAGATAGCATCGATGATCGATTGACAGCTTTTCGAGAATAAGAAAAAAATCGTACATAAGAATTTGTGTCTCTTGCTATAATTGTACGAAATGTCAAATATACTTTATACTTTATGTTTTATTGTACATGCTGTGTTTACGGTGATTTTATAATTCCCGCTTGCGCGATTAATCGATAATGGGTGACTAACGTCGCGCTTGAGAAAAAATAACGGCTCTTGTGATTATATACAATTTAATTTGATAATAAAAAGAAAATAAACATGGCCAAGGTCAGAATATCTACGACAAGAGCAGCTCCAATATTAAACATGCATGCAAGAAGCGTTATATTGAGGACTCAGGTAACGATCATCGAGGCATTACCTTTATCGATATATCGACAATTTAATTTCAGTTATCTGATACGATAATTGCGTCGTATCATTCGCGTCATAAGCAGAATGATTTTAAAATTTTCCGCGCAACATCAGGTCTACCAACCATTATGATATTTAAAAAAAAAACGTTTTTACTTTCGCGAAACAAGTATATCGCAAGCTATGCCATCCAGCCCGAACGATGTCCATTACAGATTATTAGTTTCCCCATTTCTAAATCGTTCGTTCCTAAAGATAACTCTCTATCATAATTTGTTTATTATTTAAACTTTGCGAACATCGTTGAGCGGGGGATGGTCGAAACAGAGTTGGAGATAGAAATGAGAGAGAGGGAGAGAGAGAGAGAGAGAGAGAGAAGTGGGAAGCGGGATGCGCGCGCGTCGGAAAGTCAGAGCGCGTGACGTCACCTTCACAGGCGCTTTTAGTGTCGGCCATTTTGTGAGTGTGTACTCGATTGGGATATTTGTGTTGGGAGGCTGCTGGAGCAAAAATCGAATGATTTAGTTTAACTGAATAGGTTCGCCCGGTATTGCCGTATTACATGCGCTGAGTGGGTTAGATATACGGTGTTAAAACGTTGTTTAGATCCATACGATGGAGGAAAAGGCGTCACTCAAGGAGCTTGACCAGTGGATAGAACAGTTAAACGACTGCAAACAACTGACAGAAAGCCAAGTGAAAGCTCTCTGCGACAAGGTACGTAGACCCTCGAACACATCGACCACATCGTTCTTCCTTATTCATCTTCTTCCTCCTCCACTACTACTTCCTCTTTCTTATTCTCGACATCGGTTTTAATCCCCTCGTGCACGTTTATGATTTCACGGTCGGGCACATCCATCTCGATACGCGTACAAGTAGTTACTATGTCGCTATGGATCCCTGCTAAATGTGCCGATATTCGGCAAACGCTTGGAACAGGGCGGTGTGTCATCCGAAAAAAATCATTTGATGCATGAAATTGCAAAACAACTCGAGGACGTGCAGAAGGGGAGGGGTTTCGTTTTTAAATCTGCATATTAGTCTTCCTGGACATGTTCTTTTTTATTGCCATCTATGGGTCATCGATGTCTCATGTACTCTACGCTACAATGGAAATTTTATACTTTTTTCCTCCTACAAATGCTTCTAGCATTATTGCATCATTGGAAATACCGAGAATTGATCATAGCGATCTTGAGAATTTCAGGCCCTTTCATAGCTTGCACAATGCATGAGAGAATTTTCAGGGGCAAGCTGTAATATCCGCAACATTATTCTTATTTCAATGTGCGAGGATTCATTGTATGTTTTGTCACTTGTATGTAAAGATTATGCCAAAGAATTTTGAAAAACCCATTTATCTTTACGTACAAATGATGCATAAAATTTGTTTACTTTGCGAGCACGGTAGTACGAAAGATTTGTGCCAAGTCTCCAGGTAAGTCGGATGTGCATTTCTCTTTATATACTGAAATAACAATGTCTGTTAAGCAAGCTCGTTTATCATCAGATCAACTACCATCATTCGCTACCATTATCGAGAGTATCTAATCTTATTTCCTTAACTTATCACCCAAATATTACTACCGAATGGCAAAATTATCACTTTTGTTACGACATATCATTCACTAAAAAGTTTTTATTTTTCACTCTCCTACGTTCATACCGCAACGTTCTTGCCTTCTACATTTTTCCCTTAAGAATATTTTTTAGGTTTTTTATGATATAACTTATAGATAATAATCGCACGTTTCAGTTTACAAATATTATTCAGTCTCGATACCCTTGATCTGTATATTTTGTGCATAGTCATGAAATGATTGATGCTCCAAAATGTGTTTGAGTAAAATGCACCAATAATCATGTAAATGGAAGTGGGTACTTCAATGTTTTAGGTTATGTGCAAAGTAGTTGATGGACAGCCTCGTATTGATTAATACCACCGGTCTTCTAATTTTATTCTTCATATCTTTCTGATTGGCCCCAAGATGCAAATTTGTTTACACCAAACCGACTTCCTCGCTCTTACTATATATATTGATATACAAATTATATTCAATTGTGTATCTTAACGCTCCCCCTTATTTTTTACTTTTCAATAGTAAACGTAACTTTTCATAAAAACATAGAAAAAAGAATGAATCAAAGCTATTTATAGATCGATTTACAGATGTTTTTCGTTATTTTCAATTTTAGGCTAAAGAAATCTTAACCAAAGAGTCCAATGTGCAGGAGGTAAAATGTCCAGTAACGGTGTGTGGCGACGTACACGGTCAGTTCCATGATTTGATGGAACTGTTCCGAATAGGAGGCAAATCTCCCGACACAAATTACCTGTTTATGGGCGACTACGTTGATCGTGGTTACTACTCTGTCGAAACTGTAACTCTCCTTGTCGCTTTGAAGGTAAAAAAATGTTTTTTTTTTTTTGCACTTTGGATCGAATGACTCGGAAAAAAGAGTCGTTATGATTTTCAATTAACGTAATATATGAAATAGGTACGATATCGCGAGAGAATAACGATCCTGAGAGGAAATCACGAGTCGAGACAAATCACACAAGTTTACGGATTTTACGACGAGTGCCTCCGTAAATATGGGAATGCAAATGTGTGGAAATTTTTTACCGATTTATTTGATTATCTGCCATTGACCGCGCTGGTCGACGGTCAAATATTCTGTCTTCACGGCGGTCTCTCACCTTCGATCGACACGCTGGATCACATTCGCGCGCTAGATCGTCTCCAAGAAGTGCCACACGAGGTAAATAAATCATTACTTTTTCTATTCTCCTCTTTACCATTTTGTACAATTCTACAAAAACCTGATTTTACGTTTCAGGGACCCATGTGCGATCTTTTATGGTCCGATCCTGATGACAGAGGAGGATGGGGGATTTCCCCTCGTGGTGCCGGCTATACGTTTGGTCAGGACATTTCCGAAACTTTCAATCACTCGAACGGCCTGACTCTCGTCTCGCGAGCTCATCAGTTGGTTATGGAAGGTTACAATTGGTACATACGCATTTCGTTTCTCATACGTTTGTAGGAAAAGAAAAATATCACAAAAGTATCGATCAAAAATACATATCGTTTATTTTTTTGCAGGTGTCACGATCGTAACGTCGTAACAATATTCTCGGCACCGAATTATTGTTATCGTTGTGGTAATCAAGCTGCAATTATGGAATTGGATGATACTCTGAAATATTCATTGTAAGTAAAAAATGAAACATATCTCGATAGTTGTTGAAAAAATCAAATTTTTCCAGTCGAATTATAAAACTTTTTTATTTTCGCGTACTTTACAGCCTCCAGTTTGACCCTGCACCTCGGCGCGGAGAGCCTCACGTAACCAGACGGACACCCGATTACTTCCTCTAAGGAGTCAGCAAACGAAGAAAAAATCCCTGAAGGAGGTAGTTGTTAAGGTAGGGGAATGGAACGATGCTGGCTTTATAGTGACGCCATCGAACATGAAAAAAAAAAAAGAAAAAACAAAAAAAACATCTGTAACAGAACATCGTCATGAGTGTGAGGCCCTTTCCCCGAGCTACCCTTACACGCCATTATATAGTCCCAAGTATTATATCATGGCTCACTTTACAGTGTCTCTCCAAGCGAAGAGTAAAAAGAAAGAAAAAAAAAATGAAATTTAACGAATAAGACGCGCTCCCCCTTCCCGTGTGCGTGCGACCAACACGAAAAAGCGCGTATCCGCGCACACGAATTTACACAAACACACACACACACACACACATTACACGGTATATGTAGAAAACAACACCACTTGTACACAAAGAGGAAAAAAGCAATGTACACATGTACCAATTAAATTCACTTAGAACATTGAGTTTCATAACTTTCGATGCATTGCTTGTATTTTTTATGATTGAGAAAGAAAAAGAAAACAAAAAAACAATAAGAACATTGGGACAAAATATTAAAAAGCCCGGATGTCCAATTTGACGCATATTGTAATGAATCAACTCGCGGCAATCGTTCTGAGAGAATCTCGGACGAAGGTTATAATTTATTACAAAACAAAGGAAGAAGAAAACACGAGAGAGACAAATTTTACCCCTATGTCGAATCCTCCGAAACACCCGAACGACAGTTTTCCGTGAAATGTTTCGAGATTTCACGCGAGTTATTTAACGCGCACTGTTTCACAATTCAGACCAAGATCATGAGAAAAGAACAACAAGAACTAAAACCATTTGTACCGTGGATCGCAGTCATAACTCGTGCGAGACGAGCACGAAGATGTTTGGATTAAATGAAGAAAGAAAGAAAAAACCAAATGGGCATAGACGTAGGGTTGATGCAATAGTGAGTTGACCCGTACAATAAAATGGATAAACAAGATATTGTGGCGTTTAGTATTAAAAATTCCATGTAGTGAACCTGTAACGAGAATTCAATTTAGAGAGGAAAGAAAGAACTAGGATATACGGCGCTAAAGATCGTTTATTACCAAACAATCCTCGATTGGATTGACCAAGAGAGCTACAGTGGACCACGATCACTTTCACGGAGCAAAAACTCTGTAATGAAAAAAAACCAATACGCGAAAATGCGCGAAATTGTCGAATTTCCCTTTATTTATATCAACGGATGAAACTAATAAGCATTTTGTCGTAAAATCCCGTAAACTGTCGTCGACGAGCTGTAAATCGCTCAATTCACACTTAGTTGTTGAGTTTAAAGAGACGACGAGATACAAAAACAAAAACAAAAAACAAACACGTATGTTCTAAGTTTAGGGATCGGAGGGGTGCAACGCTGACTGGCGAAAGATTCCTTTCGATAATTCATACTTATAATAATACATACCGCTGCGAGAGTTTCGAAATTAAGAGGAAACAAAGTAAGAGGATAAGGAAGAAGTAAAAACAAAATATATGAAAACGAAACAAAACAACAATAACAAGAAAAACGAACAAGAGAAACACTTTTGCATCAAACCCAAATGAGCTAAATGAAACACGCACGCGATTACATGTAATCCACGAATAATTGAAATCGCGAATGTTCGCGACGATGATAATGACGAACTTTTTACTAATTAAATAAGTATAAAACAAAAGATAAAACATGATGCTTCTGGCGTATGAATAAAGAGAAAGAGCGAGGAAAAGGAAAATCTTGAAACATGTAACGCAAGCCAAACCAACCTTGACGCATCGTTTCAAATCATTCGTAATGAACGTCGATAAAAATGAAACGAACAAACACAAAACATGACGCTGTATACATAAAAATCCGAGAGAACACACATACAGTTGTATTCATAGGAGTAAGCATGAAAAAAAAAAAACAAACAAAATTTGAATATATGCATAATGAATTAAAAATACGATAGTGCTCGTAGAGTTGGCTTTCATATAGGTAATATTACATGACGGTGAGAAATGAGAGTGAAGTGTGAAGATGCACATTACATAGAAATTTTGTCAAGACTGTAAGTCTAAAAGGTCGCTAAGAACGAATCTCCGGATAATCCAAAGCCGGATATCGTATCTCCCACGTCTGGACGATACAAGCTGAGCAATCTTTTCTTTTTTTCTTTTCTCTTTTCTTCTTCTCTTTTTCCTCTTATTTTATATATTCGAAGAAATACACGTACTCGCTGAATTATATTTGATAAGGATGAATCTTTCGTATTAGAAACTGGAAACAAATGGATGGTAGGATTATAAAAAGAAGGAAAAAAACAAAACATTGAATGATTTTCGTACAGCAGTGTTCTCCATAATGTATAATTACAAAACACGGATCATAGTGATTAGAACCTGTATAGCTAATTTTTGTATTTGCTCCATTTATTGTATTCTCGAATACTTCATAACATCGAGTAAATCACACGGTAAAATCGGCTGAAATAATTAACAACGTAGCTCAATTTTTATTCATCGTTTTTTTTTCTTCTTCTTCTTTCTATTTAGGTCTTAGTTTTGCCACTTTTAATCCTTAATTATTTCGCTCATTGTCATACTGTCGAATTGTTAGAATTTTACTGTAAAACTCTCGTGTGGGGTCTAAATTTATTGTTCATTAGGCATTGGTCGGTATAGCAAGATGTTGAGTTGTAGTTTCGATGTGTCGTGAAGATTTTCGTTCATACTCGTTCCGGCTAACCAATTGTCGAGTTACGCGGGTTTATTTCACGAAATTTCTCGCAAGCTGACTAAGATCGTGCAATTATTAAAGAATTTTCACAAGCACGACGCAGTCGTGACAATAAAGAGATAAATTTTTCAACACGCCACTCGTACGTTTGAAGACATTTTTGGCCTCTTCTCGCGACATGATTCACAAACTGCCACTGTCGTACGTTCGACAGCTATAAATATCCCGATTTATCTTTGATAACAAACAAACAAAAAAAAAAGGAACTTAAAAAGAAAACGAGCGATTAATTTTCAGATTGATCGGATAGTCATTTAACGTATAACGATAACGAAGCTTTTTTCACAGACTATCCTGCCTAAACGCCACTGAGCCATCAAACTCAAATTCTCGCGCGTGTGCAACAATTTTTCTACCGTCAGCTTGCATATCCCCGAAACCTCGTCGTTTCCTTCAATTCTCCGAGATGCGAGAATGCGCCAAGGAAAAAAGGGATAATAAAACAAATCTCTACACATTTCGAAGTTTGTCGAAATTTTATTCGCGAAGCTTTGGCTTCGTTTACGTAGAAATTATTGTCGTCCCCTATATTGCAGAAACTTAGACGAATAAACATTTATTGTATTTCGATCGATTGTTCGCATAAATTTTCTTTTGCATCTCTATACTTTTTATTTACATGTTCGTTTTTATTCAGGAGAAAATAAAATAAAACGAAAGACGAAAATTGAGAAAATTGAGAAAAGAAAGAAAACCAAGATACGTCGAGAAATTCTTGCTCGTTTTCCTCGTCGTAACCGACGTCTCCGTTAACAGAGAAAGTGTGACCCGGTTACGGGTTCCATGGGCACATTCCAAGCGTGAAATTTTTATTTTTATCACTATAACACTACGCTTCTTAATGGGAACAATTTTTATATAAATTAATAAAACAAAACCGCTCGTTACGCGAAAGAGCACATCGCTATTCTCTACATTCCTCGTACATTGAGAAACTGTCCAGAATGACCAACAAAAAACGAGAACGAGATAAGCCTGGAGTCCGGGCCCTCGCGATACTTAGAAACTTTTAACACGTCATTCGTCGACTCGTCGTACTAAATTGTTTAAATGAAACACCAAAGAAAAAACAACATTGGGGTATTTCGCTGAGAGCCAATTCTTTATATTTTGTCTCGGTACGTGCACATGTGCTTTTTCGTATGTAACATAAAAATACGATATAACAAAATTGTTCTTCGGCATTAAATAATTATATTGGGCGTCGCGTATAAAGCGGCGCTGGAGCGTCTTAAACGTCGTACAAAATCACGGCAACTTAAACATTTCTTTTAACGCTCAAGTTCAACTGATAGAACTACGATAAAAATTCAACGGTTTTGAATAACTTAAGTGGAAAAACAAAATGAAACTCTCGTCCGAGAGACGCGTCAATCTTTTGATAAACAACAACACTTTCGTTCGCGATTCAACGCGAATATATACTTTATCTAGTGTAACTATCGTAGCCCGTTTGCTACGAGTCTCAATGAATTTCAGTCCGCGGTTATATCATTCTTTCTATCTCGTAGTAATGACGTATTAGACATTACACGTGTCATAACGTTGACTTATATTTAACATTTTATAAAAAAAAATTCATCTAGCTAATTTTCTTATAGCTGCTTTTTTGTACTTAGATTTTCATTCCTGTATCTAAATTGAGCATCTGCTTCATGATCTCGTAAGTCGTGAAACTCACTGCTACCATTGGAATTGCGCGAAGATAATTAATACTCATTCCCCGATAGAGGCCTTGCATTACACCATTTTCTACATAAATCAGCTTCATCGTCGATAACATGCCGGATCTGCAAAAAAAAAAAACAAAAAAAAACAAAGTAGAATTGTTCATTTTGTTTGACTTTTTATGTTTTTATTTATATTTCTTGTACCAACTAAAAATGACTTACCCATATTTATGCGTAGCTGGATCCATCATCGCTAATTGCATTCGTCTTCTGGTGACGTCTAAGGGATACGAAAAACTTTGCGCTACAGCACCAGCCATTCCACCGCAGAGTAATTTAGCTGGCAATATCAATACCAGCCCGCCTGTTCACAAATTTCAATTCTTTGTACGTTCTTCTCGTTTTTTCTCGGCGTTATTGATAATTTACAATATTTAATACACCTATATCGATCCGTATACCCTTTGTTATCATCGAACTTGTACCGGATACGCGAACGTCCTCCATTGGACGCGCATATGTTTTTAATTCTAATTTATCTTATTTAAAAAATCGAATTTATCTTATTTATATTTTTAAAAAAAATCACACATTCAATTCAATCTAATCTCTCCGTCTATCGACATGTTTAATCTTGACGAGAGAAGAACGAAGGACGGAAAAGTTTCTTACCGGTGTTTCTCGGGCATTTGTCGCAGAGATAATTCGGCGCGTATCTCATGCACAGGTACTTTAATTTCTCGAACGAATAGAACGAGAATCCTGCGTACGGTATCATGCCGATGATCGATGGCAAAAATCCTCGATACAAGGCACGGAGACCACCTTCCTGTATTTGGGAACGAGAAAACAATTAATCAATCGATGTAACTGCAAAAAGAAAATAATAATAAATATTTGGGACATGAGAACGAAAAATCTGCAATTATCAATAAACGATCGTTCATCGAAACAATAAAAAAAATATAAAAAAAACATTGTTATTTTCTCTTTTTATCCACAGAGGCACGAACACTGCCGAGACTTCTCAATACTGGGTGCAAAGTTCAAGAATATCAAGCGTGCAAGAGTTTATCATCAAAAATAAGATGTTGGATAATTAAAAATATTTTTTTTTAAATACATCTTCGGACTCTCTTTCACAGAGACGCGAGATTGCAAACTTGAATGCGCTTGT
Organism: Netelia inedita; assembly: GCA_964017225.1. NCBI lineage: Eukaryota > Metazoa > Arthropoda > Insecta > Hymenoptera > Ichneumonidae > Netelia > Netelia inedita. The sequence continues at coordinate 36,180,825 of OZ024920.1, read as the reverse complement.
TATAGTTGTGAATGCAATCATGTAAAATTCATACGGTCGAATCATTGTCAATGGAATTGTGATATTTAGACTACAGGACGGGAAAAAAAGACGTACATCTTTAAATATGGAAAGAGCCGTGTGCGTTATTCCAGTGTAGACGTGTTCTCCGGTCACTTGAAAAGCGAGTCTCGCTCTTATGGTATCCAGCGGATACGTCAAGGTTACTGCCGTTACACCTGCCCCAGAACCCGCGAAGAATTTGTCGATGTGCGAGTTCTTTCCAAAAATTCCTCCTAAATACTGTTTTTAGAAAGGGTTTTTTTAAATATAAAATGTGAGTTTTCTACCGGCGAATGAGACATTTTTCTTCTTCTTCGTATCTCCGAGTATAAAATATGGTTGCTAAATTTTGTGATTTCACGATTTATTACCCTCTTGTACACTTCGAATGCCGTGAATTGTGTCGCTGCATACGGAAAAATTCTTATCATCTGAGCAAAGTTTCCCTTGTACAGAGCAATGAATTTTTCTCTCTGTATTATTTCTCTGAGGCCTGAGAATACTCCTGAAATTAAGGACGATCAATTGTTTTTAGAATGATGATTTAAAAAGTATCGAACAAGTAACATCGTGTAATTTAAAAAAAAAATCGATTCTCTCACCTAAGTGTTTGTAATGTACACTGTGGGCTTGCAACAATATTTTTATTCTGTCTAGTGGAGCTACTGTTGTTTTCGAGCACATGCCAGCGACACCTACATGAAGAATATAAACAAGAAAATGATCGTTTTTGTATTTTGTAAATATTAGGTATAATGATCTAAGCGTGCATTTTTCCGTAATGGTTTCTACTTTCTGCATCGATAATTATCTCGACATCTGAACGCATTTACTCGAAAAACAACGATTTATTTATCACTCGATGCATTTGCTGTTTTTATCTTCTCTGGTTCAAACTCTAAACGAGCATCGAAATGTTACAGACGCGTCGAAAAATTTTACGACACTTGTACGAAATTAAATCTGTGCATCACTTTGATAACGATATAATTACTTCATTGATTCTTATGCGAATAGGGAAAATGTTCACAATATTACTCGATCGATATCCTGCATGGAATTTAATATATTTACATTGTAAGGATAATAAAATGTGAAATTGTAGATAATTTCAGAAATATATTTTGCAATCGGCCGTTTCCCGCTTCCGGGCGAAGGCGCTCAATATAAAAGTGACACTGATCGCGAAATCGGAAAATGAACTAACATCGATAAGTTCATCGACATAGTGACAAGAAAAACAATAAAGAAAAATATAATAAATATCACTTACCACCGGCTAGAAGACTCTTCATCACAAACTCCATATTCCTTCCGTTTTCGACGTGCAAAGACATCTTTTACTCATAGAATCTCACGTGTTATGCACTGAAAATTCGTTTCCTCCGAAACAGCCGTTTAGAAAGCTATCTACCCAAAGACTGGAGAAACGTCACATATCGGTGTAGCGGTGTAGCGTACCGTAAGAAGAGAAGCTACCGACGTTCACCGCGTACGCGCTTCCTCTCCTACGTGCCTGTGTGCGTTTTCTGTATATATCTACACATAGCGGTTACAAGGTCGCTGACCTTGTAACGCGACGTTTCTCTTTGCGGTATGAAGAATCGTGTAAGAGAAGGAAAAGAATAAAAGATTTAGGTTATGTGTCACGCGTCTATGTGGTTTGGCCGTTTGACACGGACATATGGGGACTCGAAATTATACGAAGCAAAATCCAACGTAACTTCGAAACTCATGCCAATGTTTTCACCGTTCCCTCGCTGCCTTATTATCTCTATTTTTCTGTGTCTATGGGTCAGTCTCTTCAAGCTTCCTCTGTACATTCGATATTAACTCGGCTTATCTCCTTTACTTCTCCAGGGAACGTTCGAGTTGCGTTATGAAAAAGAAAAACAAAAAGATCGGTGCATGCAAACGTCGCCATGATCCCTGGATCATTCGTGCAGCTGCGCTCTTTACCGTTTCATTGCTTCCTACATTCATAAGTTATCAAACACAACGAGTGAATTGATGCCGTTAATCCGCGATTTTCTTCAGTGCAAAGTGATAAAAAAGAAATATGACACGCGTTAATAATACTTCGATAATGTTGGACGTTAGTTTATAACGCGGAAACTCGACCTTGCTGTTTCATAATTTCATCTCGTAAGACAAACATACAACATCACGCGTGTCACCTGTTTAGTGTACATAACCTATTATCGATGTAACTATAGTTCCACAATAGTTACTTGTTATTCAACGGAACGGACAAAACGCGAGAAAACACTAAATATATAAATAACAGCTTAGAGTTCAGGTCTGACGTCAGAGTTAGATCGTCAACCGAGATATATCGTTCGCATTTGCATTGACGGCGCATACGTGAATTAGAGAAGCACGTGGAGGAGCTCAAGATCAAACGATACCTATTTTGGCAAATACCGAATCTTCTAAATATTTCTAAAAGTAAGAGATTACAATAGAAAAAAGACTGTTTATTCAATTTTTCACGATGAATACGCCGCGAGTGAAGAATCAGCAGCTACACCAACAAAAACAAAAAAAATTATTGTCGGCGAAAAAAGGACCGGTTAAAGGGCTCAGAAATGTGTTGGCACAGCCGTACGATATCCACTGGTACTGTAAAATCGATATCGTGTTATATATATTTTCACATCATATATTCATCTGCATATATCAATAAAATAGTTCAAAACGTATTCTATTTTTATTCTGCTGTTCCTTGCTGAAATTATTTAACACTTTGAACATCTCTTTCTTTCGAACGTTACCCATTATTTCACATATTTCTCAAGAAACAAACCTTTGCACCAGAACTGTTATTCTAGAGGAATAAAATTCTAGATAAAGAGTCAAATATTTTCATGCGCGAAGTTTGAACTAAATTAAATTATTAGCAAAACACCACATGCATTTCAGTTTGTATATATTTAATTTCCAGTTAAAAGGTACAAAAGGTTTATTCAAGAAAAAACATTTGCAAAGTATTTTTTCGATCGCTTCGACGTACGATCTATTAATGTTCAATGAATGGTGTAAAAATGAATCGCGCTTTATGTTTAACTTCTATCGAAACATTTTGAACAGGCCCATTTTGAATGAAGCTGATGGATCATGTTTAGAAGAAATATTGAATCGGTAAGGGAAATAAACATTGGCGACGATTTGCTACCATAGAGAAACGGAAACTGATGGATTACAAAAAATACAGGTTGTTGCCAGCCTTGAAACGTGATTCGCCAGTGATTCCTTGGTCCCAGTTGCGAAAAATGACCAAGGACGAGCGTCGTGTTGCTCGAGATAAAATTCGTCTGGATTCTATGGAAATTGAAAATGATTGCCCGATTCCGTATGTTTTTATGATCAAAGAAACATACCGCGAAGATAATTTGAATACGAACATAACACCGTTTTATTACAGAAAAAACGTTACTTTGGGAGTTAACGCCGTAACTCGTGATTTGGAGAAAGAGAATCTTTGTTCAATTTTGTTAGACTCAACTGCGGAACGTCTGCTAGTCAAGCACGTTGTACTCATGGCTCAAAATAAAGATATACCGATTGTACTTGTTCCATTCCTCAAGGAAATAACTCTGAAGAAAATAGGATTTGCCAGTGCTGCAATGGGTCTTAAGGTACGCGACGTTTCATTTTTTTGTCATTAAAAAAATTGGAGTAGCCCGCACAATTTTTAACTGACCAAATCTGATTAATTAGAAAATTGAATTGGAATCAATGATTTTTATGACCCAACTTTAATCGAATTATGAATCAGAAGTTCCGGTGATTAATTATTCAGTTTTTTATTTTCTCTCAAGCATGACGCAAAGGACAGTAGTAACTTCTTCCATGAAGTACACTGTAAGATTTCAGAATTCACAAGAACTACTCCATCAATGGAAAATGTTGCAACAAGCCACGATGAAGCGAGAAATCCGATCGATGAAAATAAGAAAACGTACGTGGAAGAGGAATCTTTACCGACCGCGTATTTTCCAATATCCACGAACGTGTACAAGTACAGAAGCACGCGAAAGGAAAGAAAGTTCGTACCGCCGAATTTGGCAGAAAAATCGATCAACGATTGCGATGATTTCATCGCCTTAGGAAATTACGATATGGAAATGCCTCGACCAAAATTACTCGTTTATAGGAAAAAGCAAAGATATATAGACATTCATAGTACGATCGATAAGAAACTACCTCGCAAAAGCATCGAATCCAGAAATCCCTTGTCCCTCGATGCGAACAAAGTTGTACGAGCGGACGAGAAAAAGAAAATTACATACGTACCTCTTAAAGTAAAACGCATACAGGGTAACAATAATCGTGTAAAAGCTACAAAAACGGCGAAACCAAAAAAAAAGAAGCCATTAAATAAAAAATAATCACAACGGCTGTATTATTTGCTTCATCCGAATTCTTATGTATAATCTCATTTATTTCATCCCGCGCAATCGTCTCGATCATCTATCATCGAGTATCATATCCTCGCGCGTAGATTCTTTACAATTTTCGTTTTTGTTTTAAATATAAATTATGTATACTTTGTACACAATCGTTATCACCTCTTCAAAGGAACTGAATAAATACTAGGCAGTCTTTCTTACATCGATGCACCTTTGTATTCAAAGATTTTTTGGAATCGATATCGGTGATATTCCATTCTCGCAAAGTGTACTCCGATATCGAGCTCCGTGGAACTATCCAACAGGTACACGACACGAATGCGATAGTTTTATAAGAGTAAAAAGTTTTATCGGCTATTTGGAAATTTTCTTTTTCTTTAATTCGCCATCATACCGGCAATGTTGGACCGACCGAGGATTTAAATAGACGTGTGAAAAACATTAAGCCCGTCGTGCCTCCGGGTATCGAACTTACGATGAACGACAACATTGCTATCAATTGTAGAACTGCACTCAGTACAGTCAGAGGGGTAGACTGAAGATACAATGCAAAGTAAAGCGTACCGATCAGTGTGGCAAAATACGAAAATGTGAAACACCTTCTTTCGGCCGTTAGAAGGGATTGTATATAATTCATAGGTCCCCATAAGAAACAAAAGCTGAAATAAAACCACCCATCCCTGAGTTTCATTGGACATTATATAAATTATATCTTTACCAAAACTGAATTTGTTGCTGTTATCAAAACTTCAATTTATTGATAATTATTCCGATTAAATTAGTTCCTACGATTAAAAGTAGGAAGATATCTCAGCGGCGTACGATTAGACTTGGCACGCTTGGTTTACTAAGTTCTAATACGAGAAATAAGAGAACTAAGCAGTACCACAGAGAATATTTTTGTGTCTGCTGCAAAAAACCCATTAAATAGTTTTGTAAGAGATGGATGTAATGTAAACATTTTCTTTCAGTTATTTCATTTACATTGCATTAACTGTAGAGCAGCTATCCTCCATTTTTGGTAAAGATATTTCTTTAAATACTACGAGGAGTATTTTGGTACGTACCTCATAAGAAAGAACAAACTCCCCAAAGAATAGAGCAAGGCAAATTTTCTCGCTTTCAGTATCAATACTGGAATATAGATGGCTGACAAACAAAAACAGAGTATCCCCATGAAACAGCAAACAGCAAAGGCGGTTAATCGCTGTATTCTTGTCTGAAGCAATGCAATAAAATACATTTTTTTTCGTTATTCTAATGATTCTTAACAGGGTCAATCGTGAAAATAGTAATAAAATAACCGGACTATCATTTCGTCTTTAATAATTAATAATATTGAATGTTTTCTAGTCTGTCTGACATTTTAGGTTAAACACTGACCATGCTAGGGCAACATTCTTTCTTTGTTTCTTGGTACCAGCTGGCCTCATCAGTTTCCTGTTCAGTACGTTTTCCAAACCATCTTCCCAACGGTGATTTAGGTATCGCCACCGAAGGCATCGAGAGTTTGTATTGTTTCTCATTTTTATTACTGAGAAGGTACTCGTTCAACTCCTTGTTTAGGTCGGCCATTTTTTATTAGATTTGTTTTGCTTCACGGTTTTCGGTATTTTTGTAAGAAATGTAAACTAATACGATCGGGCTGCTGAGCCAGGAGCCCGATTCTAGGTCACGATCATGTTCGTGTTGGCCTCATCATGAACGAATCTTGTCACCAGGCGCCCATCTTCTTCGTCTGCGCTTAATGTATGGTCTAGGGGAAAAGTATTACGAATCTGTACGAACGACCAAATGATACTTTTGTGACGGTAGCCGTGTTAGCCTAACAATTAACCTCTAATTAAAAATTGAAATGTTTGTCTTTGAGGCTCGCTTTTCACTGTATTGTAGAGATTGTGGATATTTTTTTAAACATGGTTAGGGTAGTTTGGGTTGCGTTTCAGATTTGTTAGGCTACATCGACTATCGACCTCCACTAACATCGCGAAGGTGTCAACCATTGCCATCTAATGACGGTGTGTGAAATTTCTATTTTGCAAACTAAAGGCTGATTCAGCTTGACCGACATGCTTTTATGGCTTTTATACTATACATCGGTGTATGGGTATATGATTACAAGCGGGACCCCGGCTTGTTTCCCGAATTTGTCTTATTCAGTATCAGCTGAAAAATTAGTTTATACACATTATATCATGTTTAGGGATACAACAATTTTTGTATTTTCTTATCTATCTTGATCTTTAAAGTATTAGTTCTTTCGCTACAAATATTTTCTTATGATTTTTGTTTGACCGTTTAGAATTCGAGTTATCAGTAATTCTTAATTCCTGTTTTTTGGATTTTAACCAGTGGCAATTTCCGACATGACGAGGTTTTTATAATTAATTTAAAAACGATTTTTGTCATTTTTCTGAAAAAATTAAAGAGTGTGTATACATTCGTGACACGTATTTTCAACGAACGAAGATCTAATTCTGTCGTGTCGATTTTGAGAAAGAAATTTTTTAATAAGAATTTTTCCACTGATTCAAATAAGCGACATCCACACGGTTGTGACTTGGCAACGTTGTATCCGCATGAACATAGATCGTTTGGCGCGAAAATTAAGCTTAAAAATACAGGATATATAAATATACCTATATCATTTTGTATTTATTATCAATAAAAAGAAACCTTCTTTGATATAAATAAAGATGAGAATAATATTTTATAAGAACAATACTTTTTAGAACATACTCTTAAAAAATATGGCCATCATATCGGAATTGACTGAACATTTTTTCTAACCTCACTAACTTTGTAAACAGTTGTTGAATATACTATATATGCAGCTTCAAGTATAGAAAGCAACGTTGTCACGATCTCACCATGGACTTGTATATGTAGTGTGTACATATATGCACCTGGCGCGTGATTAAGTATTGTGTCAGGAACGTATGAAAACTCATCCGAAACCCTCCATCAAAAAAAGTTTGATAAACCGGAACAATATCCTTCTTAAAAAATTTATATCATCATTTGAGGAATTTTAAAGAATGTTTGATTAAATATACAGCCATTCAAGATCATATTTGGTGAAAAACAGAAATTCTATTTTGGCGGGCCCGTACCCATTTCTAGATACGGCGCGGAGCGAAAGACTACCCTAAGATCTACGGTAAGTTTCAACGACATAAAATTTGCGATTCGGACACCATTTATTATCGGACTTATTATTACTGAGGTAAGCAGCATTTCTTACATTTTGGTGTAGCTTAAAAAAAAACTCCTGTGTTAAACTCGAGAATGATTGGACATGACAAATATTTTATTCAAGCATCTAAAAATCTGATCTGTCTCTAACTTATATTTCATTTAATACAAGCATTTTTTGGTTTGACGCGCTCAAAACGTAGAAGCTCTGAAATAAAAATGCCTTGCACTACACGGCCAAAATTATCGAACACTTTTAACATTTGCGAGTGCAGTACTTACACCCTTCTATTACATATTTCTTCAAAATTGTCTCGACCACCCAAGGGTGGTCGAGACAATTTTTGTACCTGAATTTGTAATTGTTTACTATCGTTATGATTAGATATCCAACAGAAGGATCATTGTACTTTATACAAGGACTAAAAATGTCAGAAATCATACCGAATGGTGAAAAATGTCCGAGGGACATTCCATTGACACCGGATTTACATGGTTCGTCGAACTATCTTACGTACAACGATGCACGATTCTCAAATGTTGGTCGAATGAAACTGATAACAATGGTTTTGTTGATTTAGAGCATTTGGAAAAGGCCAAGGCTGAAGAGGATGCGCTTTTCGATGAAGTTCTTTGCGGTAGTTCTCTAAAATCTGAGAATTTGGTTAAGACGAATGCTAAGGAACCTACGATAGAAACCAGAACATTTCCTTTGAATAATGATGAAAATGTAATGATACAGAAAACACAGGAGAATACGGAGAATAATGGAACGATAAATATCGCAACGGTAAAAGAGGCGGAACGTTTGGTCGTTAAAGTAGACGCGAATGATAAAGATGCGCCATTAAAAATGGAGACTAACGCCGATGAAGACGAGAGCGACGATGAGCTACGAGAAGAAGAAAATATTCGAGGCAGACGCAGGAGTCCCAATTTTCAAGAAGAATGCGAAACCGTGCGTAAAAAGCTTCGCGAAGAGAGTCTAGAGAAGAATAATGATAGACCAATGAGAAATCGAAAAAACAGTGGTTCGAGTTGTAGCACAACTTCGTCCGGGACCGGTAAGAAAAAGACAGAACACGAGACTGATCCGTCCATACTGGCGCGCAGACAGAAGGACATAGATTACGGCAAGAATACCATAGGATACGACAGATATATCAGAATGGTACCAAAGTAAGTTTTGAAATCGAAAGATAAATACTAGATTTTTCATGAGAAACGACGAATCTAACGTATAATTGGAAATTTTTCTTACAGGGACGTCAGGACCAAGGAGCATCCGAAAACACCGCCCAAATATACCAAATACAGTAGAAGAGGGTGGGACGGTATGGTGAAATTATGGCGAAAACAGCTACATCATTGGGATCCTCCTGAAGAAACAGACGCAACGGAAGAATCCGAAAAGCCACTTAGCACCAAAATGTTGAATGAAAACGATTAGTACCGAGTGAAAGGAAGTTCGTTATTTTAAGTTTCGAATGAATGGTAGAACCATCTTCCAATGGTTCCTATACGAGATAGAGACAGGTTTCTTTATTTCCATTTTTGTGCAGCCCTCTATGCGTCTTTAGTACGAAAAATATATATTTCTTAAAATATAAATGAAGAAAATGGTTTATTTCGTTACTAACGACAATGTTAGTCTTATACAGACATTGCTACTGATAATTATACGCTATATGGAAGATTCGTCAATCGTCGGCATCTTGACCATCTTAGATGCAAAAAAGTTTTCCATTCTTCGAGTCTCGACGATTCACCAGAAATCCTGGTGAGCGTCTCGTTAGCTCGTATTACTTCGTGATTCCAAATGTTTGATTATGATATCGAGTTTTTTGTTGGTTTTAACTTCTACCTCGCATATTCGTTGCATCAGCCTCTTCTCAATGTCACAAAACTTTTGATCTATATACGACTCGATATTAGCTTGCAAGTTCCGTTCAGTTTCTATGATATCTTTTTTCTTGGACTCTGCCGTTGGTGGTCGTGTCTCCTTCTCGCTCGATCTCTCCTTACATGGAATCCATGGTTTTCCTATAAGACTCCTTAGGCAAGTGTCCATCTTCATTGCAAAATTCGCATCGTAATCGGGGCTATTCGTAAAATCTGGCATACCCAATGGTCCATTTTCTTGGACGATATTTTCGTCGTAAAAATTCTTTGGTATATCCTCGAAAATTCGTCGTTTGGACAATTTTTCATCTTCCAACACAAGTTTCATTCCATATAGAAACATGTTCGAGCGAGAATTATGGATTCTTGTAAACTGAATGAAGAGTAATTATCGTTAAAAGGGAAATCAAAAATGTAATATGTAAATCGAAAAAAAAACTAATTACTTTTATACTGGCTTGCGAGGTTGGCTTTTGGAAGGTCAAATGTGCAAAATAAACTGTCGCCTCTTCGAATTCGTCGATTAATTCGGCAAATTCTGTACCAGCGTATTCTCCGGATTCCTTGAAAAATTCTAATACGGACGATTCGGAAACTAATTCAATTCGCGAAATCTTTTGGTTGTCTGGTAAATTAATATCGACTATACAAGATTCTTGTTCACTGTTGACATTTGCATTCGGTGGTTGAAGAATAACACAGGAGTCGTCGGTAACTATTTCCTCCAATGTCACCCTAGAAGACAAGAAAAAAAACAAATGTTTTCGTGTCGTTGTACTTGGGCTCTTATTTCTATACAAATTTTTCAGTAAATACTTGGCTGGTGCTTTGGAGACGGAAGTTATTGAAACGGCGTCGCACAATCGTTTGTTATCTTGTGTAAGACGCCAATTCGTCGAAATGCACTCTTCTTGGATCTTCGTATCATTCGTACACGCGATATTCTCACATTTCTCAATTGTGTTTGGCTTGTCCATTGTTCTCAAAGTATTCGCGCTATTCATACACTCGATGTAATCGAAGAGTTAAGTTAAGTAGATTTTACTGTCGACAATTTAAAATATCGTGATCGCTAATGAACTATTGCCAGTCATAGTCCGACATTTCCAATTCCTGACAGATCGTTGTCAACAAATCCTCGCCGCTCAACGACGATACTGATGAGAACAGCTGATTGAACCAGGATCGCCATCTATCGATCGTTTTTCGAAGCTACTGGAATTTTAGCGCGGTTGACCCGTTTAGTGAAGTTCTGTATTTATTTTTACATTTTATTGTCAACTTTAAATTATTTCAGTTAATATTCTTCATCTAAGATCTTAATTATCAATCTCAATCTCAATTATCAATTATCAATCTAAGATTTTAATTAATTGCACGAAAGAAATTAAGAAATACGGTTTTTAACGGATAACTTCTAAACTGTGGTCAAATTTATATTAAATTATATTTTTATCAAATGATAGCGTCTGGTTACTTACCGAATACGCGCGTATAAAATAAAGGGATTTGAGACTAATTAAGATAGACGGTACAATATTATCATTTTATTATTCGCAAATTAGTCATAGCTTCGAACGATCGTATTTTAATATTCTCGAGGTGCCTTTCGAGTTAAGAAGTACGATTCGCGCTTATGATAAGGATTGTAAGGATCGTCGACGTAAAATTTTGGTCGTCTCCAATATTTGGAAACCATCGTGTCCAATAAATGTGATTGACTTCCGGTTGTGAATACATGACGGCGCAGACGTCGTTTCCTTTGAATAGTTTTTTTCCACAATCTCTTGTGACGACCAGCCTTCGTCCTGATCCACATACCCCTAAAATGCGAAGAAAAACGTACTCAAAATAATTCGAATTTTAGTACTACTTCGACAATATACAAATCGTCGATTTATTATGATTTTTTTTCATGTGAGCTTCGCCAGCTGTGGTTTCATTGATAAAAACTACTTGGATTTACCAGTCCAGCCTGTAGAATCGTTTAAGAACGTCTTTTGCCGTTTCTCGTTTACCCTTGTATCGAGAATATTTTACAAATGTTCTGGCAGGAACGTTTACCACTTGTGTTCCAGTTGTGAGGATACTCGATGGTGCGGGTTGACTACAAGAATAATAAAATCATTTGATTATCTATTGGTATTAGAAAATGAGAAATATTTTGTGTACATTTACCTGAATAACATGCCATAGTTGTTGCATGTTGCGATTGTAGGGTTCAACGTTGATGGACAGAGGCGAGATAAGTTTCTCGTTTGTATTTCAAATCCTGCGGTAGGAACCCCGAGTTTCGCAAAAATTGATGAGATTTTACATTCTGACGATCTCACAGGAGCACTCGTTAGTGCACGAGCTGTACCTGTTTAAAAAAAGACACGGTAAAAAGTCTGTTACAGGTCTTAGTACGATACGAGTGGCTGTAGGTACGTTGGAAAAAAATTCAAATAATCGCGGGCTTGGTCCGAATCCATCGCGTTCCGATTTTTTCTCTGAAATTAAAATGGTGCTATGGAAGGTTACGAGACATAACCTCCAATGCATACAAAACTCACGATAAACGGTTAAGGAATATCAATAATTGACAATTCTGATTAATTACGGAGAAACTGTCAAGAACTTCGATCACAGCGAAAGTATAGTTGGCACAAAAATCTTCGATATTAATAAGATCAATTACCTCTAACTGCGGCACTCACTGCGCGTAACATTCTGTCCTTCTGCAACGTTCCTGCATAACAGTATTGGACCAGAGTGGTGTGGGACAGAGGGAATAGGGGAACAACGAGTGCGAGGGAGAAAGAAGAGAGGGAGAGAAGAAGAGCGAGCGCCGGCCCCAGCTGTTTTCAGTTTTGTCCTGTCCCATCGTTCCCCTTTACCCTTGGTTGCCCGACCGGCCACCCGAAAGATGTTCCGAATTGGATTAAAATTTCCGTGCAACGGTCTCAATCGGGTACGTACAGCGATTGAAAAAGAATAATGGATCATAGATCGTTTTTCTGTCATCAAATGCTCCATTTCTCAATTATTTCGTGTTTTAAACGAAACCGAGTTCCGTCTACACGTGAATGCACTGCCCATTACCGACGTTCTCGAGCCGTCAACTTTCATTCATGAACGATCTCGCTACTTTTTCTCAAATCATTCTCACGTTATTGTCAATCGACATAGACGAACTTTCCCGTTCCTGTGTACAATTCCACGTTAATCTGTTGTGTGCCGTGTCATTGTAAAGAACAAACGTGACAATATTTATTTCGAGGAACGCCAAGGTTGTTTCTCGTGTGACAAGATGGCTTTTATAGAAGCTTACATAATTTCGGTATACTTACTGCCAATATCGTGTTTTGCAGGTCAAAAAACACACGTGTCCAAGGCTTTATTTCCCATCCAGATACTATGAGACTCAGTCGCGTGTCAAATGCGAGCAAGATAGTAGGTAAGGATCGCCCAAAGTTTTTATGACAATAAGACACTTCCGTTGTTGTCTCGTAATCCAATATTTACATCATGATACTCCGATCGACTCTGACGAACATAAAAAGACGTATCCTTGATCAAAGTATTGAGATGTATATAAAAAAAGAGACCTAAAAGTCATTGTTATTATTCATTCTATTAGAAATTAGAAATTTTTCTATTGATAAGAGGTAATCGAAGGTGCGTCGTCTATTTTAGGCTCTTCAAAGATGCTAAGCTTATGTCCAGATACTCTGGACTCAGATATTCCACCGAATCACCAAAAAGGTATATTCAATAATCAATTTATTAACGGGTGTATATTTTTTACGAATCGTACGTGGTCTGCACGAATTGATTACATTCTAGCTTCTCCGCGGTCGACAACGAAGCTCTTTATAATATCCGTCTCGAATATCTCAAATACTAATATAATTCTTATGATACATTTTTTACAGTGGGAAAAAAAGAGGCTCGGGCGGTATCCTTGCTATAGGCGCAGTAACCTTGGGTACCCTTGGTGTACTTACTTTTGCTAAGAACAATCCAGATTTTCGTCTTACTCTGGAACAATGGATCCCGGGCACCGATCGTACCATTCGGATTATATTTCAGGAAGAGAACAAGTATTTCGATTTGGTGCGCGAATTTTTCGAAAATATCAAGCAGACGTAAGTTTTTGTCGACTGTGTTTCATCAATCATTGTAATTAAAAATTCTTTTCAATCGATGAGACTCTTTCCATTACAGCCTACTCAAGTTGATCTTTGGCGAAGTGCAAGAGAGTGAGAAAAAAACAGGTCAGCTAGCTAGAACTACTTTAGTATGCACGAATCTCGAAGATTATATACGTGAGCCCCTCCATTTTATCCTATCCAGAATCCTTGTGTCGTATTCCATAAATTATTCTAATACTATCGTAACTGCGAGGAGTTTATATAAATAATGTGTACTCGTACGTTAGAGACTAACGCCTCAATGTCCTGTGAATGGTGCAAGGCGAACCGAGTCTCTTCACGGCTCTTCTAATCAGCTAACATTTGTGTGTTCCTTGTGTAATCGCAGCGCCAAAACCAGCTTTCGTGCCTCTCGTCGATGTTAAGGAACCACCGATCAACGAAACATATTCGGAAATTCGTTTAAGCAAGGAAAAAGGCGACGAGGTTGAAGTCGGTGGGTTCATTGACCGTTACTCGAGATGGGACCTTCTACTCGTCCATTATTTCTTCCTATAATTATTGTAAAATCGCTGAGCGATTTTCGTAATAAGATTTCTTTAATTCGACGATTCTTCACAGTTGTTGAAAAACCCGTGCGAGTCACAAAAGCCGTTCCGGACGAACTGAGGCCTGCGAATCTAGTGGAACTAGAGACTTACTGCGGTCAGGCGGCATCACGCGCGATATCAGCCTATAACCAAGCAACTTGTGCCATTCAAGAATATAATCAGGACGTAATGAAAGTAGTGGAAAACGCTGGAAAAGTCGGAGGCTCGGTGTGGCAACGGTACGTACGAACAATATAAATTGATAAAACATCGACAAACTTGTCACAAGGAGAAAATTGTGTGCGAAATATGTTTCTGACAAATTTTCATGTTATAACCAAATGGTTCTAAGTTTACAACTTTCATATATAACGTTTGTCTGCATACAACATTAATTATTTCCAAAATATATTTGTGCAATAAATTCTTCCATAATTCGCATATATGGTTATTTCCTATGGCGGTTTAATTTTATCGGCATAATTCACTTATTTACATAACAATGATGGATGTTCGCAGTCTGAAAGAGGCGACGGAGAAGAGGAAAGAGGCTCTACGCGTGGCTGAGGAAAATGCTAGTGACGCGCAACAGTCTTTGACGCGATTATCGTCACTGATCGAAGATCCGCAGTTCGAGGCCGAACCCGTAATTAAAACTGTGGCGAGGAGAAATCTTAGGAAAATAGTGAACGACGTGGATGAGGCGAAGGCTAAATTCGACGAGGAGCACAAAGCGGCAAACATCGCGGAACGTTACTGGAAACAAGTGAAGACGGCGCGCGAAGCTTTCAACGAGGAACTACAGATTCTATTTCCAAACATAAATATACACGACAAACGTTTTTCCGTTAACGAGGGAGTCTTCGATCTGTTCGTTCTTCATATGTACAACAAAGTGAATTATCTGCAAAAAGAACTGGAGAGACTGCAGGTGAGCGACCAATATCCGCGATATCTTTTCTGTACATTTCGTCCTGAAAATTATTCTAAAATGTATCTTCAAGAATTGGTTTCTCATAACTATCGATTATGTGTGCAGACGATCGACGAGGCGAAATTGACGTCGGCTCTGCGAGCTTCCGGTGACTCGGCGAATGATGAGAAGATCGAGGCAATGATTTGTTCTCAAGTCAATAAGGAAAAACGATTGCTTCAAGAAGAGTTCGCCAAACAGGTGAGCGTTCGCAATATTGCAGCATGCATAGAATTTAGATGTTAATTTATTTTCAAAAACATCCTTGCCCTGTGGAAAAAGGCTGAATCATAAACAAGTAGAGAAGACAAAGTTCGTTACAAAAAAAAAGTGAGATTGAGAGAGAAGTATTCCTAAAAAAATAGCGACCGAAACAACGAAAGTTTCGTAGTCGATGAGGCTTTTTGTCGTCTCTCCCTCAGCAGCTGGTTTCGCGTCGACGTGCTATTGGAATAATACGACGGTTTTGCATCGAAATTAAAAAAAAAAACACACACAAACTGAACGAGTCACTCACGTAGGAAGGTTCCTCGACTGGGAGGATGAGAGGCATACGAGAAGAGAGGAGAGATGGTGTGCTGGTTAAGTCGGTCATGTTTCCTGCATAGCATGCATATGCCGTTGTATCCGTAACTGTGCAGTCTCGTCTACGTAAGTAGTACAGAACGGATAGGTCGGTGCGTGAGAAAGAGAGAGGAAGAGGACTGTGATCTGGAAGAATGCAGGGATGGTGTGGCTGAATCCGCCAAGAGTAACATATACCATTGCGGAAACGATCCTATATTCTATGCCACACCGAGTACATAGAAATGTGCCCGTAGGGGTGAAAGAGAGAGAGAGAAAATGATGGAAAGAGAGAGAAAGTGAGACAGAGAAAACCCTCGTGCAGGATCCCTCCAGCTTTTTATCTATTTCCATTTGGATCGTTGCCAGTATTTCGGTGGCGGTAGGGTGGGTAAGGGTAAGGGAGCGAGTGAAATGTGTATATATAGGAAGGAGGAAAGGCGAGAGCTTGGGCAATATGATCTCTTTAGAACAGGCCTCTGCACTGTGCTCCATTCTACCTCTGTACCTTCTGGTATTACGTGTATAATATAGTAGCCGGAAAATATACTCTCGCTCTCTCCCTTGCCCCCATTCTCATTTCCCGATTTCGCTATTTTCTACAATCCTCTATAACCCATCGATGATCACGGTTCGAAGGGGTCAAGAAGCGGTCGATTTTTTTTTTGGCAGACTGAAATGTTTCGCGTCGCTCCCCATTTGCAGTTTTATACACAGAGTGAGAGAGAAAGAAAGAGAGAAAGTTTTATCATGTATTTGTTCGCGGTGGATCACACGCAAGGGAGCACACGTTTTTCAAGTCCGAGGGAGGCCGAGAACAGGGAGAGGGAATTCATTGGTGTTGTTCGCACCAATAATTGTCGATCGTATACTCTTCGGCTGGGGTATTATCTCGATCCGGTCACATATACACTCACACACTCATAGACACATAACATACACACGAATCGTGAAACGGAGCAGGATGTTGAAAAGCTCGTTGGCATTATTGCGCCCGTGCCTCGCGTCGAATCGTCCTTTCTCGTTGTTCTATACTACATAGCAGTCACGAATTTGACTCTGGCGTGTTCGTTCATCCCTTCGCTTCTTTTTTACCACCCTTCCGAAAAAAATGCACCGCTCTACTCGGCTCTCTTCCTCACACTCTCTCTCTCGTGCTGTTTTTTGGCCGATATCGGGAATGAGTTTGGGAGTGAAATCACCCGGTCGTATATCCAGTTTAACGACGGAAGCATCCGTCGATAGGAAAAATATCGCTGGAAATATCGGCCAAGTCAATATCGTAATATCGTACCCAAAGCCTATTTCACGCGTGTCGTAAATCATTTGGCGTGCGGCAATAGTGGCGTCGGCTGTGCCGTTACTACCGGATTTCCAGTGAGATTGTGCTTTTTTGGTACGAATATCGCCGAATCATCATTCCAACTTCTTCGTACGCGTTACTAAGACGAAATTTTCTAATCATTTCGATGACACGTTCGAACGTACCCAAATATCTTTTTCGATTGGGTCACGACGAATAAGGGCCGTGTCTTTATTCTTTCCGTCCTCGTTTATGGGCCGACATGGCTCGTCCACTGAACTCTCATTTATCATCCTTTGCGTCAAATATCGATGGTAAAGTGACGAACGGGAAATCCGGACTTGAGAAAAGGGATGTCGAGATAGCGCAGGGTCGTGGTGATCGATTCCAGACTCATCGCCGATCGAATCACGATGAGCGTGAAAAAAGTCTAACCAGGATGCAGACAGAAAAAAGACCTCGGGAACAAGAATAAGAAGTAGAGATAGAAAGAGATGAATTGGTGTGCAACGAATCATCCTCTATGAATATTAAAATTACATACGTTAAAAAAAGGACGTATCGATATAAGAGAAACATAAGAAAAAGCGAATTTGGATATGCTACCAGATGAGCTTAGTAAGACGGAGGGAGAATCAGCAACTGTTGAGGATACTCCGTGTCGCAGTATGTTCGACCAGCCTCTGTCGAAGGGTCGTACGTTCAGCAGGGCGTTAATTATTGACACTTTAGGCCAACGTCGTACATTGCAGAGACAAGCTCAGGCCACAGATGTGTCCTCGATCGGTCGTCGCATGGATCACGAAACAGCTTGGGGGATGCTCGATCCAGGGTGAGAGAGAGAGAGAGAGAGAGATAGAGGGAGATAGAGAGAACCGAGAGGGATTGAGATCGCCGAAGCTAAGCATCTCCTGTGTTGGGTGCCTTTGGTGCTCTCCGTAGGAAGGATATCCGTACCAACTTGGAGCAGACAGTGAACACGATGTTACAAGGACAGCGATGGCTTCCCTGTGCAAACGCGCCCGTAGGCGTTGGTCACACACAAAATACATCAACGTTCATTCTGGACAACCGCGGTGGATTGGCACACGAAATAACGGCCAACGTACCGTGTCCATTGAGAGCTAGAAGGAGAGAGAGAGAGACCATGAACACCCAACCTTAGAAGGAGAGGAGTAT
>OZ024920.1:35948005-36162329 GCA_964017225.1 Netelia inedita | reverse complement strand
GGATAATTAATCAAAGTCTCATTACCTTAATGCCTCGCGAGCCGATCTTGACCGTGCAACTATCATCCTCGCGTCGCTTGCGCGAGATGCGTTCTTCTCAACGATTATCATCACTTTGCTTCCTCCCGGAGGATACTCCGCGCTAGGGAATTTTTTGTCAATTTTTCCGGGCCAAAGTACTCGATATGGTCGGAAAAGTACGAAATAATTATTGGAAAAAATGCCAGTGTGGACGTATGTGTGTATGTTTTTATACGTGCGAGTCTGGGACCATTTTCACAATTAGAATTAAAATACGCGAAGATGTGAAGCATTGCAGCTGCACAGATTTTAGATATTTTCTAATCGTTTTCCAACGGCAGCGATTTTCGAGCTGTGGATTTAACGCATAGTTTAATAAAAATAGCGTGCAATATCGAAAGTGCGCATAGGCGTTAAAATTTTATGAGCATTTGATTATTTCAAGGAATTAAACATCGAGTTATATAGCTTAGATGAATTGCGAACCGTGCAAATTAGAAATATAGAATAAATAATGTTAAACCAATAGGTAAATTGTTTATTTTCACGTCGCAGTTGCTGGAGGAGCAGAAGAGGTTCGAGGAGGAAATGCGCAAACAACTGAAGCTCCAGACTGAGGTGAGCTCGGATCATCTGAAGGATGCACTCGAGGCGAAGGAGCGCGAGACTCAAAGAGCGATATCTCGTGCTCTCTCCGAGCAAGTCGAGGCCGATACGAATAAGTACAAGGCACAATTGGCGATGGTTGTCGGAAGGTTACGAGGCCTCGACGCGGCTCTCGCTGGTGAGTGTCCTTTTCTCTTTTCCTTTTCACTTGGCCCACTCGAGATTTTATCGCGCCGACCAACCAATTTGTATCCACGTACTTTTATAATTAGCTGCATCGATCGCGATGCATCGCTGCTCTTCTATCTACGCTTTTTTTCAATTATTTCTTTCACGTTTCTCTCGCTTGAAAGGCGCCACGGCAATAAAAAGAACGCGAACGAAACGCGTACGCTCGCCGACGGAACTCGTATCCGTGTGTGTTTGGATTTTGTACTCGCTCGGTGCAGACAGCAATTTTCAAGTTATCCGAGCATTTGAGCTCGCACACGTGTACGTGTGTAAAAATTTACGTGTGTGAAAAGTACGCGATGCGGCAAGGAGTTCTTTTTTAGTATTTGCACGGTTGCTCTCGCGCTCCCGACGGTGCAACGATCCGGCTCGGAAGTCAAAGAGAGGAAGAGCCTGAAAGGGATGAGGAAACTCGAGTTTTTCACTCAAAGCCTCATCCCTCCTTTTCTTAGCCCGTTAACGCTGCGCACCGGCAAGTTTGCAAATTAGCGTATCCCGCGCAGACTCTCAAGTGCGATAAAAACGTTGACAATAAATTCAGACCCGCACCAACAGCCTCTCCGTTTCTCTCGCCACACTGTCTCACTCTCGCTTTTTCTTCTTTCACATCCACCACGTGTCGTACTGGCATACAATATACGCGGTATTCGGGCCAATTACAACTTTTCTTTCGTTTTAACTATCTTCCTTATTATTTTTCTTTCATGCTTGCTCATGGGAGAAGCTTCGTTTTCGCGAAAGAAAAAGTTTCGCGATATTAATGGTAAAGTAATGAATACGATCCAAAGACAAGCATATCGGAAAAACGTGGAGAGGCAATTCAATAAAAACTGGAAAAATATAATTAAAAATTCGGAAGTATACCAGTATCGAGACGTGTTTAGCACCGAACCCAGTCATGATCGATAAACGAATTTCAAGTTATTTTAAATTTTTCGAACGATGGACGAAAAATAAACATTAAGTCGGACGATTGGAACAATAATTTGTATACGTTTGGAGCGAGGAACAATTTAACAGAGGTGGATGGAAGGATACAAGTTTTGAAATAATTTGTATTTAAAAAAATGAAATTTCGACCTTACAAGTCCAAGAGGAATAATTCTAATATCTAGCTAATAAAGCGAGAGATAAGTATGAGTGAAAAATAGCACATTGCTCTCTCATAATTTTTTCGACCTCGCAAATCTCGCTTCACGACAGAGAGAGAAAAAGAATCGGAATCGGTTAAGCTACTCGCTCACAGAGAAGGATTTTGCGAATGCGAATAAATTCCGTTGAAGCAATGAGCAAAATTCCATTTGCATTTTTTATCATCCTCGTTCAAATGAAGATATTAAATAAAGATTTTCTCGTTCCCTCGGCACATTAATCCCTCCGTATTTCCAATTATAAAATATTTTTATATCGCGACGGAGTTGGTCGTGACGATGATTTTAAAAATCGAGTTCACGTAACGGTCGAGCGATCGTAAAAAAAAAGAAACACAAATGCTTTACGTGGAAGGACACTCGTGGCTTCGCCCACCGCCCTGTAGTTTGAGAAACGGTAAAAGCGCGAAAGTAGTTTCCCGGGAGGGTTGAAAACGAGCGAAGGGCAGTGTAAGGGGCGGGGTTGAGGACTTATCCGTCTCGTTTACGACGACGGGGCGAAGATACGACGAAGACTTTTCTATCTCGTTGTTTTTTTCCCTACTTCTCGCTACCCTTTCTCGAGTCTCGTGTCCTTTACCTCCTTCTCTTTCTCTCTTTTTCTTTAGTTCTCTCTTTCCCCCGGTATCGCGTACCTTCGCCTTCGATAAAAGAATGTTGGAAAAAGGGTTTTTTTTCGAGGGTGAACATGCTCCACGGTTTCAGTATTCGTCGACCGTCATCGTCAACGTCACCCGTCATCGATTCATCTTCTCTCTACTCTTTCTCATCCGCCCCCTCTGATTCTTCTCTCACAAGGGACAATTTGTCCCTCCCCCCTGTATCGCAAAGTAAATCTTCCCTCGGTTGTCTTGTCGTTATAAGAATGCGAAAGCCGAGACACGGGAAATAAGATCTCGGCAAAGAGTGGCGAGAGAGCAAGCGAGAAAGCAGCAGCGAAGTCGGCAAAAGATAAAGAGAACTAAGAAAAGTGAAGTGTATTCTGTTTCAGAAGTCGAGAGACGCACGAAGAAGCTATCGTTTTCCGGTTTATTTAATGTCCCTGAAACGCCGTTCTTCTTTGCCTTCGGCGTGTTTCCGATTTCGTCGCTTCGTTTTCTCAACGGGATATGAAAAATAAAAAGAACAAACGAATCAGCTCGTATTTTCGGTTTCGCGGTCCAAGTTATCTCGTTGGAAAAAAGTGTACTAGTTGGGACGACGGAGGTACACGCGTATAAGGCACGCGGCATAGCTCAGAAACAGTTGGATTAGCTTTGGACGAAAATCCGCTTTTCGTTTGGGTCAATGCGGTGAGGATTTTCTTCCTCACTCTCTCTTTACCTCTCCGTGGGTGTCTGCTGGGGATTCTCGTTCGTTTTCTCGCTAGCTTGGTTCGTGGAAAGCCCAGCTAAAAATTGCAATATCGACATGGAGTAGAGGACCATGTAGGCACAGCACACGCTGTCTGTATACAGAGAGAGAGAGAGAGAAAGAGAGAGTGAAAGAGAGAGAAAGATAGAGAGACAGAGAGACAGAGAGCGAGTGAACAGAAATTCGTTCCTCTTCTCCTCCACGTCCCTGCTATTCCTCTTCTTCCTCCTCTCGGTGTCGAGGGACCACCAGTAAAAAACTTGGAATTCAATTTCGCGGCAAGCACTAACCCCTCCTTTTCCCTCATCCCCCCCTGATCCTCCCTATCTCTTGCAATCGCATCCCTTCTAGTTCTCTCCCATCCTCGCACCCTTCACCATCCATCCATCGTGGACTTTGCCTTCGACTACGATCCGATAGAGAACGGTGAACGAGAGAGGCAAAAAACAAACATAAATATATCAAAGAAAAAGAAAGACATAAAAATTGGAGCAAATCCATTTTCCATCGCTTCCCTCGCTCCCTCTTGCTTCGAATAAGAGAAATGTAATTCCATCGATAGTTTTCCCGTGGAAAACTTGAAACTTGGATACTGAGGAGGAAAGTCACTGTTTCTCATTGTAGCTCGATTACTGTGGGCAAACTCGGTCCTCGAAGTATTTTTCAAATGAAAAAGACAAGTAGAGACATAGACAGAGCGAAAGAGAGAGAGAGAGAGAGGGGAAAAGCGAGACCATTGTCGTTGGTGTGTCTGCCGGGAGAGAGAAGCTGTGACCGCAGCCAAAATAAGCGGTCGAAACGAGATTCGCGAAGTTGAGTGTGGCTAATCGCGGTAAACCCACCGACCTCGACTCTGCTAGAATTTCTCGAAAAGCCCTCTTCGAGTCCCCTCCGTCTCTCGGATCTCTTCTCCGAGCTCGTTTTTTTTTCTCATTCGTCTCTTCCCTCCCGGTATCTCGGTGTTTGGATTGTACGACGTATTTGGTTTCATACACGTTGTCTAGGTATGAATGTCGAGCCGGATCGAATCATCGGATTCGAGACCGATGTTCCGGTTATTTATCGATTCTCGGCAAGATAAGATGATACGCATTTCGATATGTTTGTCCGATGCTTTTTCGAGTTATTCGAATGGATCACCGGCGTCCCTCTTTTTTTTCGCTCGATCGAATTGCCTCTTCGCCTTTAGATCTTCTTTCTCTGTATATTTCATTTCTTTTTTTTTATATCTTTTTTTTCTTTATCTCTCAACTCTCCCTCATTCGCATCAGATGCGACTCACGCGTGGCTCGGCCAAACGAGATTTTTTTTTCGATCGTTGCTATACGACCGCATCGTTACGCGGGTCGGCGTGGTCGCGTTTCGGTATTGCGAGAGCCAGTGGACAAAGGTCCCTACGGTCCCGCGACCTTCTCTCTCTCTCTCTCTATCTATCTATCTATCTATCTCTCTTTTTCGCCTCTCCCTTGCTCGCCCTCTCAACCCCCAAAATTTACAGGGAGCAAACCCGTTTCAACTCCCGTCCCGGTATACAACAGTGGACTAGGTGTGTGTACCGAGCGTAAAATGTCACACGGGCAGCTGTCGGCTTTTGGGGTTTAATCCCCGGCTGATTTAATCGCGATCTAATTTACTCTCACTCCTATCCTCCATTTGATCGAATGAACGAGCATTTACGCCGGCTCCTGTTTCATTCCCGTGTATGATCGAACTATCCTCCTCCCCTCTTTATATACTTTAACACTCATTACTTTCTATATATGTATATACATCTAACTTGGAGAGATAATTTACGAGTACGGTGGATTCACGGATTTACGCGAATTCGCTGAGTAATGAAGAGTTACCGTCTGCTGTACACGGCCCGGATCTTTTATCGCTGCAAATCCGATCATTCCGATCAAACAGGTGCCACTTGGCAAAATTTGGTTTTCCTCGTTGTAGAATGTAGCTAATGGTGCGGCATTGAAATCAATTTAAAAAAGAACGTTCTTTTTCGCGTCATTTATTTTGTTTTATGGTTATCGAGCTTTTCTTTTAAACTAGGATTTTTCTCACGATTTTCTTTTCGTCATTTTTATATACTTTTTATGCTTTTTGTTTCATTTACGACGTTCGCGTTTGAATATTTTGTCCTGGATGAAAGCCGAGTCGCGCCAAGCTCCTATCGATGTCGAGAGAGCAATGAAAAGTGGATAGACGTAAAACGATATAACTGGGAATATCGGATTAGCCAAAGTGGAGTCGAGACCGCGAACATACGCTTTCTTTTCTCACTTCTTGTCTCGAACGACAGAAACTCTTCCATCCCACCAATTTCATTTTCTCTTCTTTATTTGATTTTTCTTCTTCTCTTTTTATAGACTCTTTTTACCCTTTGCCCTCTCGCTAGAAATGGTGCTCCATTGTTCCCTCGTAATTACGTAATGTTGCGAAAAATAGCCGAGAGAAAAAGCGCGAAGAGAGAAAAGTTGTCTATGGGATGGAAGACAGAGAGAGAGAGAAAAAACCCGAGAAAGAACCGGTCCTGGTTGACGAAAGACGAGAGAGTAGATAGAGGTCTTTCGGCAGGATATCCAAGGGGCATGTTTCCATCTCTCTCTCTCGTCCCGCAAGAAAACTTTTCTCCGTTCTTTGCCACTCGCTCGCCTCGATGCTCGATTCGCTCAGGTGGAACAGCATCTCGCCACTTCGATAAAAAGCGGCCGAGTTTCTCTCGCCACGGTGGAGCTTCGAATACGCTTCCCTTCTTATCCTCCTTTTTTCTTCTTCTTCTCGTTCACTTCTTTTCTTCCTTTCTTTCTAATCCTTTCTACCACTCGCTTGCCTTCTCCTTTCTCTTGTCGCTCAATCTTTCCTCGATTGTACCACAAGAGGGAATATCATTCCCGCGTTATAAAACAAGCATGGTATACTCGAGATAAAGAGGGAGGACCTTCCCGTTTATTCACTTCCATTCCCTCTCTCTCTCTCTTTCTCGTCCCTTTTCTCATTTCCTGTTTGTATTAATAATAAAGCGCGAGCTCAAAGGATTCTTGTCAGAGGCGAGAGAAAAAAATGAAAAAAAAAGTTTAATCTGTCTCGAGCTTACAATTTCTTTGCTCTTTTTTGTTTCATGCGCAAAAATAATTAAAAAAAAAAGTACGACTCAACGAGGAAAAGGGAGCCGGTGACGCGCAAATGCTGTGGGCAGCGTGTCAAGCGTTGGCAAGAGCCATCAAGGTAGCACCACCCGGAGCACCGACAGACCGGGCGGTCAGACCACTGGAACCGGAGATCAAGGCGGTATACAAAGTAGCGCGTGAGTGTGACAGGCCATCTCGTCATTATTCTTCTCTTCTCGTTCTTTCTCCTTTTCCTTTTTTTTTACTTTCCGTTTCCTCACTCCTGCCACGAATCTCGCGCTGATTCTCTTTACCGTCGACTTTGGCCCGGATCCTTCGTTGGAACGAGCAAAAGTCATCCCCTTTTCACTATTCACACGTTCACGGTCCTTTTATACCCCGACGCTTTTTATATATGTATATTTTTCTTTTTTATAGCTAAGGAAGATTTGTTGGTAAAAGCCACGATACAGGGAATACCGGAGGAAGCCTCGAAACGCGGCGTATTCCCCGAGGATGCCCTACGCGAGAGATTCCTCAAGGTAAAAATACTGCTAGTTAAGAAAATCCCAGCTAATATCTTTTTCAAACGACACAAAGTAAAATTGATGATTTCTCTTTGTTTTGGTTTATAGGTTGAAAATGTGGCGAGAAGATTAGCCCTGGTACCGGAGGAAGGTGCCTCGTTGCCTATTTATATGCTTAGCTATCTGCAGAGTTTTCTCCTCATCAAGACCACGAATCCGATATCCAAGAGCGAGCTCAAGGACGAGCCGATAGACACCAGCAAATTTAACACCTTCGACATCCTGAATCGAGCAAGGTACGTCACCGTTTGAATTTCCATTCGGTCGAGTCTTCGCTCGAGCAAGGCTTATCGATGACTCGCTGCGATTTAAAGGCAGACGTATGGCTAGATTTGCATTTTTTTAAATCCCATTTTGAATCGCGTCTCGCGCGAGCTTCGACGCTATTTTTCAGGATAGTGGGTCTCGTATCTACCTTCGTTTATCGGTCTTTCTTACCTTTCACGCTCGACGCTTTCGGTACTTGACGATTTTCTCGAAACTTTCATCACTCGCTCGACGAGTACTCCACTTACTCGCAATTTTCGCAAGGGAAAAGCTCTTCTCGGACTCGTACAGTCGAGAAAGCGATAACTCTTTTCTACCGTGGTGTTATTATTGCACCTGGTACTTGTCGAGTGTTACGTTTTATCTCTTGCAAAGTTGTTTCTTTCGTACCTCTGCCGCACGGCAAAGAGGGTCGACAACTTTGGCATTCTCCGTCGCCCACGATCTTCGAAGCTCTTGCATCTTTTTTTCTTCTTGTTGAGTAGCCAGTCTACGCCGACGGAAGGCTACGCTTCTGTACGAAAGGTCCGAGAAGGACGAGGACGAAATGCTACTGGTACGAGGAATGAGTGTCTCAGAGAGGCTAGAAATAGCTCTCTTGAATATTTTTCCTCTCGGCGCACTGCAGTTGCATAGTGTAAAGTCCTCTACTTCCTGTTGCGAGAAGTGGGGCGCATTCCGTGTCGAATCCCGGAGTTGCCGACGCGAAAAGCATCCCGGCTCGGAAAAAAAAGATTCTTGTGCCGAATGCAAAATATCCATCTGAGAAAGCAGATTTTTTTAGTTTTTATCCTCGTTTTCAGTTTATCAAAATTTACACGTGCTTTCTTCTTTTTTCGTTCCTCAATATTTTCCGTACATAAATCGAAGATTTCAGGATTTCGTTTATAGCAATTAAATTTTTTTAAAGGAATCATGTCCAAATTTTTCTGCATCTAGAGTTTCCTCGTTCAGGCGTGTGAACGGGATGTGAAATCACAAAATCCAAGGGACGTTAATGATATAACAGAAGCGGCTAACGAAGCATGAAGAGTGTGGATCGAGAATGAGTCGACAAGCGACAGAACTCTGCTAGTCGTTCTCTATATATTAATTCATAAATTGTGTAGCACTGGTGAAGATGGACAAAGGAGGGAGAGAGAGAAGAAGGAGAGAGGGAGGAGGAGAAACGAGGAAACTCATCGTTTGCATGGCCTGTACGTATAGCCTAGGTATGGGCGTCTGGAAAGCTCCGAAACTTTCGACTCGCGATATCGTACGTCACAGAGTAGATACGAGGCGGACGGATGACCCAAATAACGAGGCTCGTCCCTCTCAATTTGGCGTAGTCTCGAGCTCGGGTTTGGCCGCCTATACTACTCTTTCTCTCTTCGCTCTTCTCTCTGGGTATCTCTCTATGAATCCTCTTCCGTTACCAAAAGCTGTCTCACTCATTGCTATATGTGTACATGTCAACCCTCCCATATATCTGAAGGAAATTGATCATACCGTCGCCCAGAGTTAAGGATTCATGTAGCGATCGTAAAAATATTGATCTACAATTTTACAGTAATTTTCCGTTGCTCTAGAAGTTTGTATCAGTTTGGATAAACAACTATTTTCGTCATTCGGAACATACGTCAATTTAATTATCGTCGTTGTATAACTAGCGGTTGACTCACATGTTTTTTATTTACCTTGAGTTGGAGGATTTACGGGATCAAATTTTACATTTTCATATATCTTATGATTTCTACCGAAAATTGTTTTTTCCAAACCAACCGTAATTTTATTGCGTCAATTTATTTATATTTTTTACAGAGTATTTTTTGTTTTTTTTTTATTATTTTTGTTCTTTTTATTAAAGATAGTGTTCTTTTTTTTTGAAAAATCTCCAGGTATTGGTTGGATCGTGGGGACTTCAAAATGGCACTGCGATACATGAATCTACTGCAGGGTGCACCACGCTGCGTCGCGAGGGACTGGATGAACGAGACCCGAATTCTTCTGGAAACGCAGCAGGCGGTTGATACGTTAGTCGCATATGCTGGCTCGATGGGACTCGTTTATCTAGGTGGTGGAGATTCAAAGGTAAATTATGTACGAGCTTTCCGAAACTTATGAGCCAATTCGAATCGGATTATATATTGGTTTTCTTTCGATCTTGTTTCTCCCGACGATTCCTTGTGTATCGACGCGAAAAAACAAATTGTACGTTCCTTCGTGTCGCGGTTCCTAGCTCAAATGTTAAAAATAATGAACGAAGGAAAAGTCTCTATTCAAATAATGATAAAAATAAGAACTTTTGAAGAAACGTGAAGCCCGAAAGAATTCTTTGATCGTTTCGTTACAGGCGAAGAATTAGAACAATCGAGGGCAGCTGAGGGAGGATCGTTCGCGCTGTCTCGTCCGGTGTACCCATCGAAGAGCATCGTATCGTGAGTTTGGTCATTCGTCACGTCCAAAATGTCAGTCCACGTCAAATGTATCAACAAAAACAAAACGAGAAGACCATGTATCCATACACACACTCTGTATTCATAGACCGGCGAGTTTGAAATATTAACTTGTTTAACATAAGCGGAAATGTAAATTATCGAAAGAATGGAGCGCGCGACGCGCCACGAAACATAACTTTGTCGGTGTTTTTAGTCGATTTTGTTCGTGCGTCCACAATCTTGTCCAGCGACGAGAACGATGACGAGTTCGACGTACGAGATGAATGAAATTCCTTAAATAATAGCGAGAGATAGGAAGGAAAAGAGAGAGAGAGAGAGAGAGAAAAAGAGAGATATTGAAACTAATCCACTGCTCAAACATTATGTACCGTTATTCGTCTTTCCCGGATACGAACTCGAACTCTTTTATCTTCAATTTTACGAGGAGCGGGGATTTCTCAATTTTTCGCTACCTCTCTCGAATTCTCTACGAGGGCTTGGAATGACCCTCGCGAGGATGGGAGAATACGAGAGCAAGGCTCAATTTGTCGCGAGCGTATCGTTTCGAGGTATCGAGGCGAATATAAATATTTCAATATATTCGTTTTCTTGTTCCTCGTGCCATAAACTCGCGTATTGTAACAGCATTGAAAAATTCTCTGAAATCGGATCGAACGTCTGAGAACAAAAAAAACGTAAAACGTGATTCACCGCATGAAAAAAGGTAAAAGGTCAAGGGTGGCGAGATCCTTTAGTTATCGTAAATCTCTCGATATCGTAAGTTTCATCTTAAACATCAGAAATATCTTATTCGTCATTATCGTTATCGTCGTTGATGAAATAAATAAACAAAATGTAGAGAACGCAGTATTCAAACGAACGAGAGCCTTGTCTCAAGGCCCCCGAGAGTGTTACGAGACGCGTTTTCAACGTTGTTTCTTGCAATGGTAAAAATACAACGACCCTCAACGTTGTATTGTGTAGTCGTGTATAGCTGACGAACGAGGGAGGAAAAAAAATAGGACGAAATAAAGAAAAGAACGAAAAAAAATTGTTAAATCGTTGAAAAAGAGGATGTTCTTTATGCGCATAATTATTCATTAACCGTTCATTAGAATTCACCGATCAATCCGATTGCCGTCGTTCTCTTTTCCCCTCTCTTTCTATCTCTCTCCCTCTCGTTCTTCCCATCAATACAAGTGTCGAACTTTCGCCACGCGAATCGTACCTCCGTTCATCTATTATTTACATTTCGAGCACGTAACGCGATCACGCGCTTCGCATATTCGGCGACCAAAGTATTACTCTCGTAAACTCGGCCGATCGTTTGAATTTTAACGTTCACTTCGCCGAGAGCCCCTCGTCCCCCGGATCCGTTTAATTCATATCGGTTGATTAACGAATATTGTCCATCCTCCACGATGCGTTTAACTATCGTAGTTCCCATGTTCCCTCCTCGCCCGTATTTAAATGGCAATATTTAGCGATCTCGTTATACGCGGGCTGTCGATGGTCCGGTGACAAATTGGAGAGAACGGTCATAGACAGTCCGGGAAGTGAATAATGTGGAGGAATATCTGTAGGAGGGTGGTTGGAGGCTTCCTGTTGCAACGAGATAGAGGAGAGAGGGAGAGGATCGTGTCGCGTGTCGGAGTTTTGGTTCCCTTCGTGACGCCGACTCTGTATACCTATGAAATTTGTGGCGAATTTATGGCTACGCCCTGATAAGCGGATTTGAATATTCGTCGACGGCTCTTTCGCAACCTGTCCTAGAGTAGGGAGAAAGAGAAAGAGGGAGAGAGGGAGAGAGAGAGAGTGAGGCGGAGAGGCTCTCTCGGTGTGACGACGTGAGGTATTATACCAGAGAGATCCTCGAGCTACTATATGCATACATTATATCACCACGTCGCTTCTGCCTAATATACCGGTGGAAGGGTGAACGAGGGTGTCTGTGTGTGTGTGAGAGAGAGTGAGAATATTTCGGCCTCTCGGCTTCGACTGCAGCTGAAACGCGGATTCTGTCGAGGACCAGGAGAGGAAACGAGGAACGTTGGAAGAGAGGCTTCGAATGCGTGGGTGCGTGTAACCATCGTGGGATATGCGAACCGCCTAAAACGCCCCGAGTTAATTGAATCTCTGAGCGTATAGTATGTTCCTATTATACGTATATAGTTATAGTCTCCACGTGAAATCTAGTGTATATAGATATAGATGTAGAGTGAAATATTTCGATGGTTCGAGGCAGCTTGTCGCCAAGGCTTTCGCACCGACCAGCTTTCCCACAAGCTCAACCCGATTTCTCTCTCTCTCTCTCTCTCTCTCTCTCTCTCTCTCTAGTTTTCTCTCTCAGTGTGTGAGTGAGTTATACGTCATTATAAAGCTTCGCGGTTGGTTCATATCCACCACCTTCCATAAACCCGAATTATCGACTCCCTTTCAATTCCGTCCACTTTATCAGGTTCGTCAAAGGGACCCTGTAGTTACCAGAGAGGTCCAATTATGCGCGACCTCCGTGTCACCGTATGGATATTGCTACGGTGTGATTTATGGAGGTAATGAAATTTGGTGTAAAATTTTACGTACCATCGCTCGTATATCGGACCTTTCGCGCGAGGTCAATTTTTTTCCGAAACTTCTCAGACGTCCCTACGTATATTTTCACCCTGAAGCGAAAGTTAAAAGTACCTAGTGCAACTCAAAAGCAAATTGTGTTCGTTCACTTTTTAATTACACTTTATTTTTAATCTTAATAAATTTTCGATGAAATAAGTCACATAAAAGTTGAGATTAAAAAAATTAAAATTGAACTCGTAAATAGACGCATGAAAAAATTCGAAAAATCACAAAAATCACTTTCAACTTGATAATAGAAAATAGTTAAGAAATTTGAAGAAAGAAGATGGTTAATTTTACATAGCAATTCACTTGTACAAGTTTTTATGCGTTCCGTACAGGGGTTGATTTTCAAGGCTTGTATAATGCAGGTGCGACAGTCGAAGCGACGGGTAGAGCTTATTTTCAATCGATTTGATAGCATTGTGTTTACGATAATGGTAGAGGGCATGTTACGGGGCGTGTGGCACACGATGGGCATTAATCTCTATCTCCATCTCTCCGTCTCCCCTCTACCTTCCCACGTACTATATCCTATAACACGCTATATTGCGAGAAAGGGAAGGGGTTGTAGTGTATGGTCGCGGATGGTCTGGGTATGCCACTGTGTGCTGGCAAGTCGTTTTGGTGGCCGATATGGCTCGATGGTACATACGAGAGAGAGAGAGAGAGAGCGATCCTCGGGCGCGCGGAAGAGCTCGTGTATCCGTAAACGTCGGCCCGCAACAGCCGATCGTGAAACAATTGCCATGGAGCTTTCATCAATCTACATAATATAGAGGAAACTGAAGAGAGAAATTCTCTTGTGGTTTTCAACCCGCCCTCTCGCTTACTCACGACACACCGAAGTGAGAATTGTTTCAACGTCGTAAATTGACCCAGTTGGCCTGGTCGATGTATCCTATCTCGAGCCTTTCTCGTAATAATGACAATTTTCTCGGCGTACGTGGGAATACAAAATTGCGAATAAAAAAAAACATTTGATTTTTTCTATAGTATATAAAAAAAAAAGATCAAAGCAACGTCGAAATAAAATTTGAACGAGTTCAAACTCGAATTCGTCGTGAATCGTTTCATTTTCTTGTAGTTTTAAATATTATTTCGCGTTTTCGTTCATTTTTGTCTATCTTTTTTATTCTATTCTATTTTTTTATTTTTCAACTTGTATCTAGCGATCGAAATAACGATGGTGTTCGACGAAGCGGAACATGGTGCACGGGCATTCCACGATGATCGATCAATCGATCGAACGGGCAATACGCATCGTCGCACGTCCTCACGCTTCTCCATCCTTAACAATCTCGATAGCTGGGACTCTATGTACATATTGCGTATGCGCTTAACTATATCGATGGTAATATGTGGAGCTATGTGTACAGAGAGAAATTTGGCAATTCGGGGGATGGGAGAGACACGCGCTGATCGAATACTATCGAAGGCTCGGACGGACAGAGATGGAGGTCGTAGTTGAGTCTCCGATTCGCTTCCGAAGTGATAAACGATAACCGATAAGCGTTCCCAACAAACTTCGTACACGCTTTGGCTTCGTACAAATTACTGGGCTCAATGCGTGAGCGAGAGAGAGATAGGGGTAGAGAAGGATGGAAAGGGTGAAAGAAGATCCAGTGAGTCCCATAATCACCAGGCGTCTTTTTGTTCTTTCGTGATCCTAGAGGGAAAAGGGAGGGAGAGGGAGGAACCGAGCGGTTGTTTGTCTCTTGGTCGAGCTTTCTCTCTCTCTCACCCTCTTTCAAATCGGGTTTCATGAGGGTCCTACTATGCCCCTCGGTTACTCCCATTCACGTGCTTCACTGCTGCTTAACTGCCGTTTAGTTGGCCGGATCTCGACGGAAGCAAAAAACGAACAAGCTTTTTTCAACCCGTTTACGTTGATGCTTTCGGTTCTGCGAAAATTCTAGCTCGCTTCCAACTCGGGCCTGGGGCAAATCGCTCGTGATTTTCTTTCTCGTCGTTTCTTTTATAGGGAGTGCAAACAATGCGTTCTCTACTGTATTATTGTATTTCGTATGTCAAGACCGATGTCACCGTGGGCGGATTACGAAAAGGAAACCGTTCGAGGTTGGGAGGTAAGTACGGTATAATTGGCGAAAGCGAGAAAAAAATTACGTTTTTATCTCGACGATGTATGTACGCAATTAATTCGAGCTGAATTCAAGCCTCGCAGTCATTAAGACGCGTATCGCGAATGAAAGAAGTTCGAGGAATCATTCCTTAATGATGCATTAATTAAATTTGTCATTAATGTTGTCTCACACTTTACAAACAAATATATGTTCACGAATAAGCAAAATATTCGTTGGATTAATCAATTTGAAAATATTTTTAAAAATCCGATAAAATCTTTATTGCAAAATAGTTATTTCCGATTATCAAGAATAATTCTTTACGAGGCTGGTCGAAAAAAAATTCTATACAAAGTCGTTATCTCTGTAAATCGAGATAAGATGAACTATAACTCGAGCGCTTGGTATGTCGATTCCTAGCAGGATTTCCGTTGGATAGAATAAAGTTAAAAGAATCGTGCACATAGTGTGTATCGTTACGAGCCCAAGAATCGAAAGGTGAGAGAGTGAGGCCGAGAGAAAGAGAAAGAATAAGAGACACAGAGTGAGAGAGGGCAATAATTGAAGGTTGTGCTCCTCTCGTTGGTGTAATAAATAGAATGAAGTGGAAAGGTGATAAGGTTTCGTGGTTCGGTCTCCGGAACCGAGGGCTCTTAACTCTCTCGAGTCTTTCGTGGCGATAGGATGAGAGGGAGAGTGCAGAAACGGGTGAGGTCTGAATTGAAGGTGAGAGAGAACGGAGATAGGGGGGAGGGAACAAGGGTGCAGACGATGAAGACGTGGAAAATGAGGATGAGGACGTTAAAGCGGAATGGTATGAGCAAGGGTCTTCAGGGGGTTAAGCAAACGTGGTAAGATAGTCGTGGTACGTGCGTGTGTGTCTCGAAAGACGGGAGAAACGGAGAGATGGGACTAGTGGAGAGAGGGCGATAGAGACAGAGAGGGTGAGAGAGAGAAAAGCAAGAATTAGCATATTTATTAGACGTCAGTCACGATGGTGCTGGGCCTTCGTTCTCATACACCCGTGCCGAGACCATCCCCACCGGATAGACGCCGAGAGAATGACAGCGAGACTCATAGAGTGCCCGCTATCTACATCTATACATTTACCCTATGGCACACAAATAATCGATATCGAACAGTTTTCTCCATCGGTGAAAATCAATTTAAATCACATTCTATTAAACGTAATAAAAATCTCTAGAAATGAATTTTTTATTCCTATTTACAAACCATTCGATAAATAAATATTCAATAAATATTCAATAAACACGCAATAAATATTGAATAATTATTATTTCGATATACGTGTTTTTCAACTCGTTCGATCAACATTACGTCGAGTTCAAGACGTGAGCAACGAAGAGTTAAGAAGTAATTTTGTAATTCGATAAGCTTACCTTCGAGCTTGGCCGACCATTCGATACGACGAGACGGTTGTGCGATCGAGACAAATCGTAATTACATCGTTGTTTATTCTCGATGACACTTATCGAAGAATCGGTACGATCTGTGAGTATTCATCGTCACAACAGAGCGTACTAATTCTAAAATAAATGCCGATCGTGAGGATCGTAGGTGAAGAACGAGCGAAGATACGAGCGAATCAGTAGTACGGGTCAATTATTCGTCAGGCGGTGGGCCGGTCGTAGCGACGAGAGAAGTAGCGCAGCTCGGATATAGATCGGACGTTGGCCACGAGAGTACGGTGGTAAAGCCGGTGGAATAATCGTTAAACTTACTCCTGGATGCAATGATAAACGTTACGGTCGGACGTCGATCGTTATAAATTACGTCCGAGCGAACGATCGAGGGAAAACGCGATATCACGTTGCGTCTATTTTAAAGAGCGTTCGCCGCTACGTGGCACGTTTCGTTTCTTCGTGCGTGATCTTTGGTTTTCATATTATTTTTATTGCGGGTCTATTATAAATGTACAACTTTGACATAAGTACATATGTATGATAATTCTGCTTATTGAACTATTACTCACTATTTTGTTTTGTGTGTCGCATGATTTTTTATTTCCTCGTTTTGTTTTCTTTTATATCTTTTTGTCGTTCTTGTTTTCATTTTTTTTCTTTTTTCTTTTGTTTATATCACCTAAAAATCCTATCGTAATATTGCGTCGCTCCGACGCGCGCTCGAATAACATCGGACACACGCGCATCGCGGGTACGCCGGCTCTGGAATGATTTTTTGTTTCGTTTCTTAAATCGCTGGGTGCTTGCGAGCGCGAATTGCACTGGCATGGTTTGGTCATAATGGAGGATCTTTTTCGTTATCAATCTTTTTATTTTTATTTTTATTTATATTTATTATTTCATTTTATGCACTTTTGAACAACCCACGCATCTCTCTCTCTCTGTTTTTTTCTTTTATTGCGTTTAAGAGCAGGTTATCTTTTGTTTTAATCTCCTTAAATTTTAGTTTATTTTTCGACGATTTATACGCTCACCACCCTTATGTCGACCGTTCTGACGCCCCAATCCCCCTCCCTCGCCAAGTTCGTCGCGGGCAAGTAGAAAGTGTATATAGCTTGAGAGGAGGAAGAGGGAAGTAACACGTAACGTCTACGGATAATTTGGAGAGGACGAGAGCGCAGCAGCTCTTCCACGACACGACGTTGAAATTTATGACCTCAAATGTCTTTATCTCCCTCTCTCTCTCTCTGTCTACTAACCCTACCCCACCTCGCTCGTTCCGCGCTAACGAAAATCACAGCGAGTCCCTCCGGACTCGTCTCCTTTCCCTTCCACGCCCTCCTCGTCATTCGCACCCCTCGTTGCACCGCCTTTCTTTTTTTATCTCTTCACTTCTCCTATCGCACGAGGAAGAAGCACACTTTTGCGTAAGCGTCAGCGTTTCGTTATCTTTCCCCCGGCAGTTCCAACACCGAGTGTCCTATGTAATACCCCCGTATATGTATGTGTGTGTGTGTGTATGTGTGTGTTACTAAGTTCACGTACGTAGGTGATGGTGAAAGAGCGAAGCAAAAATTAGTGTGTATTGTACAAAAGTAAGTTGAAATTTGGCAACAACACCCATTGTAAAACTCCCGGAACACTCGAGTCGTCTCGATTATCGCAAAGTTGCTAGATAAGCGAGAGTGCTGTGAGATAAGCGGATGTATAATCGTCTAATTACAGTTGTATTACCATAGCACCCTTATATTCCCTTTCGTAATATCATACTCGTTTTGCAAGTCTTCAAAGCAAATTTGTTCCATTTCGCGCGATTATTTTCATCGTAATTGAAAAGATTAAAAGCAAAATATAAGGGAACCGTTTTTATGTCAATGAGCGTTGAACTAATGTTTCTTTTTTCTCGCAATCATTTTGACAATTTATCGATATTTTCAAGAAAATTGAATCGATGGAATTATCAACGCGAAATTAATATTCATTTTGTAAATTCGAACGTTTTGATCGTCGACCTATTTTAGCAAACGTAAATTTTATTCGGCACATTTATGGTAGTTGTACGAGGGAAAGGGGCAAAGAACAGTTAGAGTCGATCGGATTTCAATAATTGTCGATCGAACTTAGATATTACGTTTCGAATAGATTTTCCGGATAGTTTGCACGGCTATTATTAATCCGAATGGCACGTTGTTGATTCGACGATAAATTGTGCGTGGAGATTGTATAACGATGAGGTGGACTCCGAGGCTCGAAAAGTCAACAGAGTACTACTCACGATTCGTGTTTCGGAATGGTTAATTGTCACGTACAGAGAGCTGTTGTTGGATATTCGGTGCTCGCTCTTCCACCAACACGCGCGCACTCTCTCTTTCTCTCTCTCTTTGTGGCTGCAAGCCAGTTGTTGCAAAATCGAACTGTTATTTTCACCAAAAACTTTGGTGCATTTCTTTCTCTCCTCGTTATATTTCGTCGTTTGTGGTTTGAACGCTTTAACGTTTAATTTTTCGGTGTTTTTTGTTTTATTTCTTTTTTTTTCATTAGGTTTTTTTTCGCTGCCAAAGAGTTCGTCGCTCGCAAGCACGGCGCAAAAGAACCGATGCCGATATCCCGTAGCGATATTTCCCTCGTATTTTCTCTTTTCTTCTTTCCTTCTCTCTCTCGCGCTCTCTTTCTTTCTCTCTATTGTACAAAACAGTTTTTTTTTATAGGCGATACTCGAACAAGATTGAATTAACGCCAATCACTCGATAAAAATGAAAAAAATTAAATAACGCGACCGTTGCCAATTGTGAGAGAACCGTAATTAAAATTTCAATGTGTTATAATTAATAACAGTACCGATGGCTTAATGGATTTTATTCAAATACGTATACCAGAGATTCTGCGGAGTCTCTCGATACGTATATGTACGTATATTTGAAAGGGCGGCTTAGTCGTCGCTCGATCACTTCTATAATGCGTCTATGGTACGAAAAAAAGAAAAAATCTCGGTCGTTTCTGATTTAAAAATTCCTCGCCAAGAAGGTGATTGCCATTTCAGGGAAAGAAAACTGCTTAAAAAAAAGCACCCACTGGCAAAAGACCATAACCAAAATACATTTCTATCCTCGCATGAGTCTCGCCGTCTGGATTTACCATTTTTTCTTTTTTACTAACGATAAGACGAATATTGAAAACTTAAGCGTTCAATCGAAGCAACAAATATATATATATACACACATAGGTATACATATATATTTGTTTTTTTATTAGTATTTGTTATTCGATATTTCTCGCGATGTGGTCTATTGCATATATATATATATATTCTCTGTATATATATATATATGTATACTCGTGGAACTCTCCAGGCGTGAATATGCATCACATTTTTCCCCCCCTGGGTCCATTTCTTCCAGGTTTATTTTTCTCGCTCGCATGAAGGTATGTACTCAAGTGGCTTTCTCTGAATACGTGGGCTGCAATCGTACGGATGTATCACCAGCTACTAATTGGATCTCGGTATAATATATATATATGTATAACTAAGGGAACGATGGTTTGTTTTTCCTTTTTTTTCTTTTTAATTTCTCGATGTGTCTTCGGGGAGGGAGAGAAGCGGTGGAGAATTCGTGACTCTATGTATATATTCATGAATTAGTGATTGCTGATTAACGCTAATGAAGCAATTTATAGTCGTAGCTGCGTATTTTCCATAATAATTATTATAATATGTAATAATATATATTTATATATATATATATATATGTAATAATAATAATAATAATAATAATAATAATAGTAATAATATTATCAATAATAATCTATCATCGATCTACGATGTACATATCTTTAGAATGGAATCGATGCGGGTCTCGATAGTTAACATGGCACGATAGTAGTCAAAGTATTATCATATATATGTCAATATATTTAGGTATATTGGACCCTCTAAAGTCCCAAAAGTACAAAAAAAAGAAACGTACTCGACCAATATTTCCGTTCTCCATTGTGCTCGATTATTATTATTTATTTATTTTTTTCTTAACCCGCCCTTCGCAAAATTCTTCAACGCATGTCAGACAAAACCGACGAGGCAATGAGAATAATTTCGATAAATGTGTGTGTACGTGTGTGGGTGTGTTGAAAAATTCACAGAGCTTTCTTATTTTTTCAAAAAGATTTTCAACACCTTGACAGTTTCGTCAATGATAATGAGAAATTTTGCTCAGGCCGATGCCTGCAGCATCCGGACTCGGGACTTTAAAGAGTTTAATACGGTATCCCCGAAAGAAAAATGTTTCATGGAAAATCATGAAAAATTGCCAAATGTCACGTTGTAGATTTTTTTCACGAACTCGACACGTTTGCTTGTTTTTTCTCAAATATTTTCCACGATACTTTTATTCGCAGGGATGCTATAACATAGTTGTGTGTGTGTTTTTACCGTACTAATTGGTAGCTGTTATCGATAAGATTTTTGTTTCACTTCTTTTTTAGTATGCAATCGTTTGTTATCTCTTTTAATTTTGTATCACTAGTAGTATTAGCTAATAGTAGTAGTGTTGTTGGTTTTTTTTCACGATATTTAAATAGCAAGTAAGTAAATAGTAGGTAGTGGTAGTATTAATATTAGTAATAATAGTCGGTAGTATATTATCGCGCGTAGCGCGATTGTTTTTTTAATTTCTAATTTCTGGCTGAATTTTCGACTGTTTTCGTGTGATTGCTTTAGAAGGGAGCAAGGGCGAGGGGAGGGGTTGGCGCCGGATGTATTCATGTTCAAATTAAGCTTATGATTAAAAAGTATGCGTTAACTGGTTTGGGCGTTCGCTGCGAGCCTGCAGCTAGGCGAAAGGTGCGAGCTTTTCGAGCTTCGTACGTTTTTTTTTGTCGTAATTATTAATTTTTCTTTTTCTTTTAATTCCCTCTCGTCACGGGCCAAAGAGCCTCTCGACCGCCCCGTGACTCTGCATCCGCAGGGCGCAACCTTCGACATTTAACCCCGACGGTCCAAGCGAACGTTCGAACTTTCGCGAAAATATTTTCCACTTCGAATTTCATCATACTCGATAACAACGCGCGTCGCGACCCAGGCATTCCCCAGTTTCTTCCCTTAAAATCATACGAAGTAATATTTCTCTCGTGAAACAACCAATTAATAATTCGTTTGAAAAAAATATTTTTTATAAATACGTGTAAAATAAAATTGTTTCGATTATTTCGATTAAAAAAAGTCGCAGTTTTTGGATTTTTCATGTTTGTGATAAAAAAAAGGAAAGAGATTTGATGGAGAACGATCGAAACGCGAAATATTTGTATCTAAAGTAATAAAAGATTATCGTTTTCGATACGTATTCAGGAGATTCGAAGAGTTTCCTATAAAATATGTATTTCTTTTTTCTTCCACGATTTTGATAGGTAATCTTGTTGTTTCTTTTTTCATTTCTCGCGAGATATGAGCAACGTTTACGCCGATAGAGCGCGTCGGTTGTATATTCTCGTACGACGCAGCGCGCTCGTAGCTTCGGTACATTTCTACAACGGCAGTAAAAGTAGTTATACTGCAGTGCAGCTGGAGCCGTGCGGTGAGACGAGAGTTTCGTGGTGTTTGGCCCGGGCTCTCGCTCTCTTTTCGGGGTATCTTTTACTTTAACCCTTCTCTTTCTCAGGCAGCGTGTAACACGCTTCGCTATTGCCTGGACTTCTCTCAACGACCGCAGTGGCAACACAACCGTATGAAACGTCCCAGGAAATCCCGGAAACAAATTCGTCGAGATTCGCTTCTCTCGTTTTCCCTTCGTGCGTTCTAACGGGTATTTCGAGTATTTCTTTCTCTCTCTGTCTGTCTTTCTCTCTCTCGCGGTGTATTTATTCGTTGGTGTATGATTTGTAGCCCGCTCGAAAATCTCCGCGAAACGTTTCAGGCGCACTGTCGACGGAATATAAATGCGATATTTTTCTAGAGACTTGCCCGAGACGAGGGGTCATTAAATTTTGATCAATTTTCAAGCTTGTAAAATCGTGTCCTAACCGACGAAAGCTCAAGCTCGAAACTTTGCCAACCAAGCGGAATTATAAATCTCCGACAGTTATATGCGGACTTCCTCTCCCCGATCTTATTTACAAACATCCTTATCTCTTTTGTCGTACGCGAGGATCGTTAAATCGTCGAACTGCGACGATCTTTTTTTTCATTTTTTTTTTCGTCAGCTTTAAATAAAATTATATGTAATGCTCGAATTATCATTTTTTGTTTTTCGTGTTTTTCCGACCCAACGATTGTTTATGACTGTTCGAAGATCTATTATTCGACAAATGAGACATACATGTATATGTGAACTCTTCGATTGTCTCATCTCTTGTTGGATGAATTTCTGTTTATTTTTTTTTTCGAAATGTTGAAGATCGTTGCTGAAAATCGACAATTTTTCTTTGTTGGCTATGTGATGAGATCAACGTGAGAGTAACGATGCAGGAAATGGTGGGGCGTGCGACGAAAGCGTCTGGAATGATCGAAGGCTCTGTCTGAATGATCGGCTAAAATATTGAAATTTTCTTTGCCATTAACAGTAATAATAATCGCAATAATAATAATAATGATAACAAATGCCGAGCGGGAGTTCGACGAGACTCGATGAATCTCCCGTCTACGGCTGATAATAAGAGCCGAATCTCGTGCCGCACGCTGCGACGAGGTTCGGCTCTTGTGATCTTGTGGAGATATATATATGTATATATATATGATTTATTGTAGTTTTTTTTTGTTTTTCTTTTTTTCTTCATTAGGATGTCGAGGAAGTTTTTAGAGCTGGGGTCGAAGTTAGCCACGA
Source organism: Netelia inedita (assembly GCA_964017225.1). Lineage (NCBI taxonomy): Eukaryota > Metazoa > Arthropoda > Insecta > Hymenoptera > Ichneumonidae > Netelia > Netelia inedita. The sequence goes on along the minus strand of OZ024920.1, from coordinate 36,139,659 downwards.
AGTGCGTTGGTGCCGATTACGAGGGAAATCGTCGAGACGCCAAACGCCCATAGTACGGTCGATGTCGATCTCATTGACGGTGCCGAGTTGCAACCGTCCTCCTGGCAGCAATATGTCCTCGTACTCCACACCTCTGAAACGGGCAAAAAAATGTTGCACGTCAAAACTTTTAACTATCGACTTTTCTACTGTCTATTAAAACTACGGATGAACGACGTGCGTCGGCTTGCTAAAAGAAAATAATAAAACGAACTTTTATTTCGAGCCGAGTTACGTTTTTTTTGCCTTAATTAGAAGTTCGCGATAAGCGGGGAAATATGATTCTTTCGAATCATATTTATTTGTATTATACATTTGTGTTGGTTTTTGTATTATGAAATATTTTAATAATTCTGTGAAAACGGAAGGAGGATAAAAATTGAAGAACCATCTTCGGGGGTAAATAACTACGATTGTGACATTTTTTATTTTTCTCTTGCACAATATTAAAAATATATCGACCGTTGGATTCGAGACCCTGACAGACAATTATTGTTATTCCGTAGCACCCGGGTTACATATAATCCTTGAAGGACTAAAAAAAAGTCGTCGGTAGAGGTTCACCGTTTTTTTCATTCTTTCTTTACTTCTGCTTTTTTTTATTATGTTTTTTTGTGATATCCCACTGGTGTGACGATGAAAGAGGGGGGAGGAGGATGAAAGAGAGAAAAAAGCGATGGTAGGGATGGAAGGGTAATATATAGAAGCTGGATAGGAAGTATGACAGAGAGATCGAAAGAGAGAGAGAGAGAGCGAGAGCAAGAGAGTAATAGAGGTGGACGATGCGGGCGAGGCGCAATCAGAAATCGATGACGTTCATTCGGTTGGTGGGTACGGTTTCAGGGGGACACAAGAGAAGCGAGAGGAAAACCCCTCTCCTCGTTTCTCGTTCCATCCTTTGCCCCTCTCGCCATCCACGCCATCCCGATGTCTGTCCATCTGCACGTCTGGCCTGTCCGTCGGTCTGATGGAATGGAGCTTTGGCACGCCCGGTGCCGGAAAGAGGACGATTTAATAAATTCTATAGTAGCGAGAGCGAGAGAGAAAGAGAGAGAGCGAGATCTCACTCTCTCTTGAGAAGCCGATGGCTTTTCCCTTCGTCTAACTCTCTTTCTCTCTCTCTCACTCAGCTGCTCGTGGATATAATATAGAGGAAATCGAATGGGCAAGAAGAAGAGTGTGTGAGAGACAGCAAGAGAGAATCGAATTGATAAGAGCTTAACGATTCGTATATGAAATTTGATGAGTTTTATTTTCTCGATATTCTGGATTATGTGATCCTCATATGCACCGACATCTATGATTACCAATGAACAAAATTTATCGTGACGATAGCTTCGTTGTAAAATTCGTTTTGACGGGATTGGCAAATTTCCGATCGTATACCGATCTCGAGATAAAGGGACAAAGTACCACAATTTTTATAATTTTCACTTGATCCACCGATTGTGAGATTGTTTTCTAAACAAAATAATCGGAGATATTCGATCCCATAAGTGAATAAAAGTAGCGCATAAAATCGTTCCCAGATGACGAGGGCCGTTTGCTATTTTTGTATAGCCCAGGTAATTTGAAAACAGGCGGATGAGCTTTTGCGCGATGGGAAAATGTGAATGCATAGATATGATACTCCGGTATCTTGAGTACAAGTACCATACGAAACGATCATTTTCCAAGATACAAGTGCCGCCATCTGGCGGTCGTCTTTTCAGAATATACAAAAATGGCCACCTGGCGGACATTTGCGTCGATGATACGAGTACCACGTGGCCTGCACCATCCCCGTACGTAGTAAGGAATAAGTATACAGTCGCTTCGAAGGCTCCTTTTTCTTCATATATTCGGGCCATTTGAGCTTATTGAATGTTTTTACGCGATGGTAATGCGAACGCGGATACTCGTACGTCGAATATAAGCGCCAACCAGTGGAACTTTTTACGCGCCACTGTATTTTCACACAGGCGCCATCTGCGGCAATTTTTGTTAGTACTCGCGGTCACGAAAGCCATTTTGTATGAATAATTAGCGCTATCTAGCCACGAGATGGATATCGAATATCATCGTTTGCAGGAAAGAAAGAAACGACGCAGTTTTCACGACTGGAAAAAGTTGCTCGCGAAGAAAAATAAAAGAAGAAGAGGGAGGGGGAACGAGGGATTTTTGCGGCTCGTTTCTGTAATCGTCGGGACGTTTTATTTTAACGAGTAGAAGGATACTGTCGGAACGAACGATGGGAGGTAAGAAAAAGAGAATTCTTTCGACTGTGTAGGGCTCAAGGATTCGTTAAGAAAATGAAGGTACGTGTGTAATACCTATTACTTTGAGTTTAAACTCCAGTAGGGAGGGAGGGGAGGGAGGTGTCTTCGGCGAGAACGATCGTCTTATATACCGTATATAGGGTAGTAATCCAGCTTCTCGTCCCACGGTGAATACCGACCAACGGACTTTTTTTTACGACGTGATATTCCGAAGGAAACGGACGAGCCGAGGGGACGAGACGGAGATGGGCGAGGATTAGTTTAATTATACATTCCGTAGCCCTTGATCTACCGTTTGTAGTTCGACGTTGCACGTACAAAAGGTTATAAAGAATAATTCCTTGGGATGATGTAAGCCGAGCTAAAGTTCATCCCTCTTTATACCGCGGTATGATCGTAAAACTGATGTTACCACGGACTGTAAAAATTACCGATTAAATTTATCGTCGATCGAATCGTAATAAATTTGCAATCTAATTTACCTTAAATGACAGCAACTGTTACGTAACAATGTGAACATCATTTATGTTCGAACTTTCGTCATAAAAAATAAATGATTTATCGGGAATTTAAGAAAAAAATACGTCGAGGGTGAAAGGGAAATTAAGTGACGAAATAAATTCGTAAATTCTTTTCACGACGTCGATATTTCTCGTTCGAATTCGAATCGTCGAGATATACAATTTTTCAACGAGTAAACGGCCAAGGCTAAGGGAAATAAGAATAATGAAAAGTTCATGAAATGTTTAGAATATGAGGGAAGTAAAAGAGATTCGAGGTTGAGGAAGAGCGAGTGGCTCATCTATTATTAATCCGCGAGACGTGAGTAGAGAGAAAGAGAGAGGCAAATATAGTGGAGAATGAGAGAAACAGGATAGGAGTGAGAGAGAGAGAGAGAACAAAGAGAGATGAGACTATACCGAGTGAATAACGTCTCCGGCTCCGCTTGTCGATCTATGATAAGTCACGTACGTCCTATAAATCACTTTTATCGTGGTACTCTTCCTCTCTCCCTCTCTCTCGCTCTCACTCACTTTCTCGCTGTCTCCCTGATGTGGTAGAACAGAGTTTCCCGCAAATTGTATTCAATGAAGGATAGAGCGACTATTATAGTCGAGATTCTAGCACGGTACAACGTACACCATGTCCCCTGGTGGCGTGCGCCTCATCCAGCCACCTAAACTCGTATCGTTCTCTCTCACTCTCTCCCTCTCTCTCACTTCACTCAACCCCTCTTCCCTTTTAATGTAGGCTACATATATGTATATATACTAATATTATATATAGGAGTATAAATCCGCTATATGCATGTCGTACATCATACGTCCTATCGCTCTCCTATCATCACATATGCCTTTCTCTACCAATAGGGTATTATAGCAGATCGGGGATAAGCCAAGCTGCAGCGGATTTACCAGAAACAATAGCAGCGTTGAATGAATTCGTGCCGAACACGTTCACGATTTGGCGCGATAAATTTTTTCCGAACGACTACTACAGGGAATTTTCTTTAGCGAATTACGTGATTATGCTAATCATTATTTTAATTTTATTTTAATTTCGAATAAATATATATCCCCCTCCCCTGAAAAATTTTATATCAAATTTTATGCATTTCGGATAAAAAACTATGTAAAATGATATTTATTTTATTAAGGGTTTGTATACCAATACAATTTATTTCAATCGAATGAATTATTCTGTTTTTGTTTTGTTTTATTTCTCGGTGTAGATTTTTATTAAATAAAATATAATTAGCCATTGAAAAAAGCTGGAGGAGACTCAAATTATTCGGCGAGCATTCGAAAGAAAACATCGAGAGTTCGGTGGGATTGCTGAATAAGCGAAAAGCGAACGAGGAAACGTGTACAAAGCTCGGGAGCAGCGTACTGATCTAATGCACGACGTTGGAATGGAACCGAAAGGTATTCCGCAATCGGAGGAATTGGGGGGTGGGAAGGGGTGGTCGGCGTTTTGCGCTTCGATGCTACACTCTCCTCTCGCGCTTCTAGGGATTTTTCTCGACGTTCCTGTACGTACAGGCGATTCCCCGGCATCCGCAGCGAGTTTGTCGAAACTTCAAAGCTCGAGCCCTTCTCCTCCCCCATTCAACCTTCTATTTTCCACGAGATACAGATGGAGCGAGAGAGGAAAAGAGCGAATCTTTCAAGTCTCAAAGCTCCCGAGTCGATTTAAAGGTCCCGATCCTTCTTGCCAACGATATTGTGAATGGATGTGCAAATTTCTCTTCGTCTCTCTCCTCGATTCATCTTTTTCGTATTACGTAATTTTATCTATTTATTCATTGCGTTACGATTAAAGTGAATTTGTTTTTTAAACTATTTGAACATAACGGAGGTAAGAAGTTTCTCCGAGTTGCAAAAATGTTAGGGGACGATGAAAACTAAACAGTTTTCTACGTTAAGAAACTTGGGAGAAAAATTTCGACTCACCCTTCTCGGCGCATGTCGGCACGCAGTCCCTCACGGTCGAGCCTTCGCTCACGTATTTCTGCAACAGAGAGAGAGAGAGAACAATTTTATGTATTTGCGTTTGAAATACGAATCGAAATTTCTTATCTCATACCTAGACAAAATATTCTCTAAATTATTTTGTCGACTTAACGAATTTGTTTACTTTTTTTTTATCTCGGAAGCTGGTCAAAGTTCTGGTCAAATTTATATGAAAAAAAAGAACGATTTAAAGTCACCTTTTCTTGATTAACCGTTCCGCGCGATTTTTTCCCACAATGTGACTTTTCCGTTGCAATTTATAATAATTTTGTCAGAACGACGATGTAGTTATGGCAGAACGAGGACAAATTGCAAGCGTATATATATATATGCATATATATATCTCTATATATACGTACATATGCGTCGCTATGATGAACGGGAGTTGTGTGACGCCCGGAGGGTATTTGCAATCGGAACCTCTCCGCGTGCTTTGGTACATGTAAAATTACACTGGATGGGCATCAGTGCGATAGTTCGTGGCGTGGAAGCTTTTATGTTGAATAAAAAAAAAGGCGAGAGGGTTGGTGCAACAACGGCGGAGGGTAGGAGGACTGACAAAGAAAAAATTGTTCCGAGTCGCGCATGGCAGATTATCGCGATCGTACGATACGTACATATTCATGGAGCTCGCGAAATACATACAGCGCGATATATTCTATATTATCCGTGCGATGGTCGATTTTGCTTTCGCATACCGCGCAACGTAGCTTCGCGAACGTGACAAAATTGATAATTGATAACGCTCACTCGCGCTTTTATCGCCCTCCACATTTCCTACCTACGTGCGCAATTATAAATGTCGACCGTTTCCACACCGCATTCTGCTCGCTATCGCGCAAATACGCGGGGATGCAACGGGGGCGGTAAAGAACGACGATGGGGAAATGGACGAAAACATAGGGGGTGGTTGGGCGAGTGGGAGAAAAAAAGTATTTATTTTTGCAAGCTTTGGCCAACGACGCTTAAACGCGCCAAAGTGTCATGGTCCTGGACAGTCGTCCATCAACTTATTTTTAATGCCCGTTAATCCGGTGAGAAAAAAAACAAAACGAGGAAAACAAAAAAATTACACGAAATGAACATCGCTAATTGCATGTGGTGGCGTTGTATTTACGCAAACATTGAAAATGCTCGGGGCGATTTTACGTGTTATTCGTAATTAATTCTAGCGTAAAGTTTAAACACGAAACTTATGGTTCATTTATATCGATAAAAAACTGGAATGTCAAGAACGATACGCGATCTCGGTCATTTTTAGAGCTGTAAAGCTTTCGTTGATGGAAAAGTACACACTTTGTGTAAGTTCGAGAGGTCCGAATTTGTTGTCGATCGAAAAACACGCGTTCCTACATTCGCTATTTCTCTCTTCCTTTCGTTGGTCGTTGCACGGGCACGCTCGTCTATCCACTGTCAGGCAGGCACTATCGGCCATCTACTATCTATAATCTAGACGACTGGTACGTGCGCGATGCAACGCGAAAGAGAAATATATCGGGGTGGGGGGTGGGGAAACGAGGGACACATAGACATTTTTTATTCCGCAAAACGCATGCACCTGGTGCGGCGATTTTAATGGATCGTATGCGTCAGAGGTGGTGGAGGGGAGGGGTGGAGGTACGCTATAAGATGCATGTCCCAGTCATTGACCGGATGTACGTGTGTTGCAATCTGATGCAGCACCGACGTAAAAAAGAAAGCCTTCGATAAACGTATTTTTCATGTTATTTTATTTCGGGATGGAAAATGACTATTTTTTTTTATTTCTTCGGGAATGAAAGAATGGTAGATTAAAATTTGTATCGTCGTAACAAATCTTTTTACTGTATAAGCCAAACGACCGTATATATTATTTCGAAATGCGATTAAAATGTTTTACGTTAGCCTTCTGCATTACGTTAAATGGATAAATTGTTTTCTTTCTTTTTGCTTCTACTTCAAGCTTTTATCATTTTATCACCCGCCACTAAGTGCTCGAGGTTATTTCAGTCAATTTATATGTCCTTTACACATATATATATATATATAGGTGATATTTTTCATAATTTATGGGAGATCAGGAATCTCGGGATCGATAATATCGATTATTATTTTATTCGTTTGAAAAAGTTTCAATTTTATGTAGAACGTTCTATATTTATCAAAAGCTTCGTCACAATAGATTTTCCACACCTCTCGCGACGAATACGATATCCAGACTGCCTTTGTATACGTTACATCACTATCTCACTTCGTCCGTACACGCTTTATGAAACCCACGTTGTCGAAAATCCCAAACCGATAGATCCTTATCGGCGTTTGTGAATATTAGATTTTCTCGGTATGTCGCGGACTACCCGATACGTATATAGACATATCGCGTCCTAGTTCGTATTCGAAATCTGTATATACGTGCTAGCTATATAGAATTCTGATTTCGAACAGGGCTAAAAGGTCGAAGGGAGAACGTAGGTGGGGGTGGGATAGGGGTAGGATGAGAATGTGGTCGAGGACGACGACGTTGACGACGGGAGTGGGACGAGGAGGCATCAGCAACAGGATAGGGGATGGAAGGAATAGAAACGATATTCTCGGTCGTGCGAATCGAGAAACGCGATCGAGTTCTATGCGGTTATACCCCCGTTCACCGAGATTGGGCGCTGCGAGCAAGTCTCTCCGCGTCTCTCTATAGTCATATATATATATGCGACGTTGAGAAGAAGCTTAAACCCATCAGACCGAAGAAGAGTTTGCCTAAATTCCAAATGGGAACGTCGTCGAACATTGGAGGTGATCCTCTCGGCATGGATTTTGGAGGCTTTCGAGAGGCTTTTCATTTCGTCATGGTGCGATTTCATCGAGATTCTCCTCGAGCGAATTCTTCGAAGACAAATCGAGGATATTTTATATACTCGAATATACGACGAACTGTTGTTATTACCCAGTGGCGTTTTGTAATTTTTATTTTTCCCTTGATTCGTCTCGTGAATAGATTTTTCATAAAACGTGCTCGAATGATTTATTCCGATAACGTAAAAAAGAAAATAAAGAAAATCCGTTGTAATCGTAATTTTTATGCGATTCGATAAAAATGTGACGGTTATGTTGAAACGTCGAACGTTGGAATATGATGAAATAAGATAAATAAAATTTTAGTACGTGGGAATTTTATTTGTTGCATCACATCATTACTTTTATCGATCGTTATGGCCTCTAGGAAAAATAGTCAAGTGGAGAGGGTTCGCTCCTTTTCTTTCATACTTCGGGAATACCTTCCCACTTCGTCGTTATTGCACTTCAAAACGCATTTCGACGTCGGCAAAACTCAGCGGTTGCATCATTGAAGTATAAAACTGTAATAGTACGACGATGAGAGAGAGAGAGAGAGAGAGAGAGAGCACATAAAACCTCGAACGAACCAAGTCTTTGGATTGCTTCGGGCCGACCTCGAGGATTCCCTCGAGCTGTCGGTTTTATAACGGTTTACTCACCCTGTCTGAGTGCTTTGTTTCGCCGAAAAACTTTGCTCGATCTTCTCGTAAGATGAGTGCACGATGGGGCAAGAGGGAAAACGAGAAAGAAGAATGATAAAACGTGGGCGAACCGGAATAAAAATGGACGAAAAACCGAATAAAAAAATGTAATACGCGAGGAAAAATAGTCACCGAGCGAAGACAAGTATTGACTTATGAATCATAAAATATTCTTTCAAATTCACGACGGGGTACACACGCCGGTCGTCTGTTAAAAAGAAAAATCTTACGAGAATAAAGAATCCGACGACACACGCCCATCGCTCAAGAAATTTTGGAACAAAGAAAAAAAAATGATGAAAATTGTAAATGTAAATTTCCTTTCGTCGAACACACCACATTTTCAAATTCTTTATCTTTCTTATAAAGAAACTCGCGATACTTCACTCGGAATTCAATTTTCGCGTTGATTCCCGCTATTAATAAAATTCCATCGAAGAATCGAGGAAGAAAAGATGAAAGGCGGAATGAAATAAAGAAAAGAAAAAAAACTAACGAGGGAAAAATACATTAAGGCAGACGATAGCAGAGAGTTCGTTACGGAGTTATTGAATAACGTTGTGACTCGAAAGGGCGACTCTCGCGTTCCGGTATTACTCGTAGGATCGGGAACCGACACTCGCGACGCAAAGAGCCGTTACGGTGTTAAGCCAATGTGTGCAAAGGGTTGACATTTTCTGGTGCATCAAACGGCAACAGCAGGTACCGAAAGGACATATATACACTATACTATGTAAAGCTATCCGCTATGTATTCTATACCTCCCTCCGCCCGCGTTCGTACGGTTGCTGCTTTCGATAAAGCCACCCATATAACATATATACGGAAAAGGTGGGATAACGGATATCTATATTTATAGGAGAGTGCGAGTGAGAGTTCGCGTACAGGATGTATCAGGAATGAATATATACGGTATAGAGGAAAAAGGATGACTGGGAGAGAGAAAGAGAGAGAAAGAGAAAGAGAGGTCACATGTGTGTTGGCACCGGAGGGTTGTCGAAGTGATACGCGCGAGCTCGACAAAGGCTTCGCCTGGATTTGACGCGGCGTTGGCAAAGCAAAGCTTTTCTTTTTTCTCTCTCTCTCTCTTTTTCTTTTTTTTTATTCGAGATTAAGTGATTTCAAGCTCGATCGGGCCCACGGCGACGCTGCCAACTTATCGGACCTCACCCCACTACTCTGCTCTCCCCTATAAAACGTTTTTTTTTTTAAATTTTTTTCCCTCCGTCTACCCTTTTTTTCAACCCCCGGCGCCTATAAACTTCAATGTTGTTCGACCTATACGCGCGTGGCTCCTCTCTCACGTACCAGAAAAATGTTCGTCTCTTCCTCGCTACTGGCTATCTCGGTAAAAGCATCGTCGAAGCGATATTTATACCACCGTTCGCGCTTATACACCTCTCTCACTGGTAACTCTGTCGATAAGACGAGATAAGGATACGATTTATCGTATTAATTTTCTTGCCTCGGAATTTTTCATGAATATTTAATATTACTTGGAACTGGGCATGATAATGCGTAATGGAGAGTCGAGTATTGATCGAAGATTGAATAAACCACGAATTCTTGCGTGCTAATTGCCGTGTTACGATAATTAATTTAATTGGCTTAATATCGAACAACGTTCACCGCTCGAGTTGGCGGTATCGAACGTCGTGAACGAGAATGTAAACAAAATTTGCTCGCGGCTCAACGCGTTAAACCCGATAATTCGTATATAAAAAGAATAAATGTCATTTCTCGCTTCGACTTATTTTTCTTTCACAAAAAGAATAAAGTAATTTTTATATGAAAATAAAGTTGACCAGTTGTGTCTCGCTATCTCGGTGAACTTATTTTCGTCCCGAGGAAAGAAAACGTTGTTCTAGGAAATTTTATTAACTTTGGAAAATTGTTGGGGGTAAAAATTTTCCAAACTTTTTTGCTTAATGTACTTTTATGCACTGTTTGCGAAAGATCGGAGTGAAAAGTTTTTATGCAACACGTAAGTGTATCTCACGGACATGGTTCGAAAATTGTGTGTGCATATCTCTCTGCATCTCTCTCTCTCTCGCTCTCTCAATGTGTTTGTGTGTATGTTTGAAATTTTACGCCAGAGGGCACTACCAGAGTACCCTTTTAGACGTCCATATATCGGTTGTATGCGAGGAGACTTTATGGAGTAACGGGGGCACGTACATTTCGTAAGTATATACGCGAACGTAATATAAAATGGGTTGCAGCTGATATGGAAGATTGCGCAATGTATAGCGATCGAACGAGCCCCTAGGTCCACCGTTGCTGAGCCTCGTGCGAACGATAAATCTCGTTTTCTTCTGTAATTGCTCGTTTTCTCTCCCACCCTTATCACTTCCATCCTCTTTCTCGCGCTTTTCCAACCCTCTCTCGCTGAGTTCTTTTTTCTTACGACCTTCCTTCGTTCCTCTGCCGGGAGAGATTTTGCCTTTAATCGGCTACAGACTTTCAGTTCGTATTTCTACTTTCGGTTCTTTTTTTTCTTCTTCTCTTCGTTCTCGTGTTCTCTCACGCTCTTACGAACATTGTCGATTTCGAGCGCGAGTGCATCGGCTATTTGCGGAATTCCTTGGTCGATGGTATTTCTCGCACGAGGAAAAGAGACAATAGCCCGTGGATAAGCGAAAGATGCGAATGTAGCGATAGAAAGTTTTCAGGATAAAATAAATAAATATATATTTTCGTCAGAAATAAAAAGATTTATTATCAGAATGACTTAGGAAAATAAAAAATAAATTAGAGAAACTCCATTTATCTTTACGTGCCTCCGGCTCGTGAATCGTCTCGCCAGTAGTAAAAGGCGATGAATGGTCGGACTAAGAACAAAAAATGGAAGAAAAGAAAAGGAATAATTAATTAGAATCTTATTCACAAGAATAGGAACGAGAAAGGATCTTGGTGTTTAAATTATCTCAAAAGGAAGGGGAGAGGGAGGGATTGCATGGGTTAAACGACTTTCCAGTAATTCGCACGCGTCACTCCCTCCCCCCGGAGATTCGAGAGTGCAGAGACCAATTCTCGCTAGCTTATCGAAGGTCTACGAATGGTTCTAAAGGTACGAAACTGCAAGGAAAAGAGAGGGAGAAGCGAGACGAGAAGCGAAGAAGAGAGATCTATCCGCTGGTGGTAATACTTCCGGAATAGTAGAACGTAAGGCACGAGAGGGCGCAAGATGACTATCCTTATCCGAGTTAGGCACGACACCCTGTCTCTTTCTCTCTCCTCACTCCTTATATCCCCGCCCGGGTAGAAATTGTAGTACGGCCCCGCTTCGGGAGCTGTCCGGCTGTCTGACTGCCATGTTACGGCCCTCGCACGGCAGCCGGACAGCGCCCCGTTAGAATCGGTAACGCCTCGCCTGATACGGTTCTTATCAGGCTGCCTGATCAGGGCGCTAATGATTGCCTTACGAGTGCCATAATAGTGCCCTACTACAGTTTCTTCCCGGGGTAACATAACCTAAATCTGTACACAATCTATAAACACTTGTCAAAAGATACATTTTCACCAACGCGTGATACGGGCGATACGATGCAATGACTTTCCGTGAAAATTAAAATATATAATGGTGTCCATTGATTTTAGTAAAATGTATGAGTATGGAACATATGAGTTAAAACGGTGCGAAAAAACGATTATATCGAAACCGTAAGCAATTTCCAATACCTATTAAAAAATAATAAGATATTTCTATTGAAAAGTGCTGAAAAAATCGACAAATTACGATTATCATTCATGTTCTTATTCATGATGTTTCGTTTTTATGCTTATAAAAAAATAATTTTCCTCGTCTACTTATCCTTACTCTCGCGCCTTTCCACTTGTGAGAACGCCAGCGTCCATCTGTGTTCCAACGTGTGAACTAATATACGAACAAAATTAATGTGATAGTATGGCTGTCTCAGCAGGCCGCTGTAAGGCAAGCATGAGTACGGCCGTCTTATGGCAAGCATTGGAGGGGCGCTGTAAGGCAAGCATGAGTACGGCCGTCTTATGGCAGGCCTTTGCAGGGCCGTACAGGAGCTTCTCAGGCTTGCCATGTTATGGCAAGTAGTAGCGCTACCTGATCAGGGCCTAGTAGCAAATAAGGCAAACCCTACAAAATTTCTACCCGGGCGTTTTACCCTCATCTCTATAGATGTATAGTTGCTTCACGTGGACGAGAGCAGTGGCGGGAATGGGAGAACTTGGCACGGACGTGACGTCATAATAAAGGAATAATAGAGACAAATGAAAGACGCCTTCAGCATCGCCGGATGGACCAACCCTTCCTTCTCGTCGCCTCGTTCGCCTTTCTCTCGCTTCCTTCCTTCCTTCCGAGAATGAGAAATCGAGCTTACTAACTTTGGCCCCGATTTCTCTTCTTCCAAATCTTTACTACCCCCCCTCTCTCTCTCACTCTCTCTTCCTATTCTTCTTCTCCTTCGTCTTATTAGCCATCACGTTCGCGAACGGATTTTAAGCTTCCTCGATGTAGCGAGACCTGCGCCGCTTCTCAATCGTTGTTATACGCTACTCTTCTCTCCTCCAATTCTCTCTCGCGCTTGGTACCTACACTTTAATTACGTAAGATAACTGGGGTTGGCGATGCCTGAACGTAGGGGGCTTTCCTAGGGGGCTTTAATAGATCGTTTTCCGACAAGACAGCAGCACACGGTAAGTTACCGTTGAAAATGTCGGAGAAAATAGAACGATTCAGGGTTGATACAACGGGTTGTATATCGCGAAACGCGTGCGAGTGACTAGTTGAAATTCTGGTGAGCGATCTTTCCGAAATAAATGGTTACGATACGATTGGTGTCGTTCGTCATCGTTGCAACGAGCTATTGCCTTTCGTGATGTCTTAAGTCTCCGTCTCGTGTCTCGACTATCGAGACGTTCGTTCACGTAAAATATCTCCAACTTATTTTAGAGTGAAAATATTGTCTGGGAAATAAACAAAAATTTCTTTAAAAATCTTCAAATCACAAGATTTTATAAAAACCTGAATTTTTTAAATTAAAATATTTATGAAATAGATTTTTTTGGGAAACAACGATCGCATTATTTGTTGTATTTTAACAATTGCTCAAAGCGTGGAATTTATGACTTCCGTTTGAATTTTGAGCCCGGCGAAACGTATGAGAAGACAAGGTACAGTCGTGTTCGTGAAAGCTCACGGAAGCATCACATGTGCTTAATGTTTAAACTACAGGTAAGCAGCCATACATGAAGTCGAGAGTTGTCGGTATAGCGCTCTCGCTCTATAATACTATCGTTAGCTGCCAGGCACCGTAGTCGTTGGAGCAAGAGAGCAGTAATAAACGGCAAATTGGCGTGTAAACTGTAAACGCTAGCTTCACCGAGAACTCACGGGGTGTGGATCGCGGGATAATGAGAGTCTTGTAAGACTTGAGTACGGAGGGTAGAGCAGCTGAAAAGCTAAGCTGGCTTATATACAATTTACCTATCCCGGTTGCTCCTCGCGTTGAACGTTTTACGAATCATCGTGTATCTCGTAACGAACGTGTACCACGGACTCGTATCGCTGATATCAATTTCCTTACGATGTGTAAATGTGTGTAAAATACATACGTTAAAGGATAATTTTCCAGGATATTTGCAAACATGGACGTAAGGGTAGTTTCCTTTGGAATTCCTTAACGTAAAATACGTTTGGAGAAATAATAACTCCGTTTATTAATAGTAAGCTTTCTGATAAGATAACAAATGTCCTTCCGTAGGATTAGTGTTTCCAACATATATTTAAAAAAATGTAAAGAAACATTGGCGCAAATTGAAATGGAACGTTTCTTTTTTTTCAACGGCGTGTTTTCGTATTCGAGCTATTGCAAGTTTGTAGGTAATTGCAAGTATTGGTTGGACGATCCGGTGCTGGTTCGCTCGAAGGTATGCGCGAGAGCCAACAACTACCGTCGAAAGCCACATGATATGAAACACGATATAGCTACGAGGGGGTTACAGAGAAGTGGATGAAACCAGTGGGATGTGCGCAGAGGGGGAGGATAGGTTTGAAACGTGGTAAATGCCTCAGCCCGTGTGAGACACACTCGCCAAATATACCGCAACTTGCAGCCTCCGTCTATCCCCACCCTCTCTCGCGTTGTCTCTCTCTCTCTTGCTCTCGCGCCGAGTTGCATAGTTTAGTTGAAACTCTCGATATTTTCAACGGAGTTTCTCAAACCTCTCTGCCACTGCGGACGATATTGCGCGCGACAAAACTGCGTTGCACGAGGCACGAGGGAAGATGAGAGCATGTTGGTATTTCCCGGTTGCTCTTCGTCGACAAATTTTCCCTCTACCAGTGGTGCACTTCCGTCCCTTCTTCGCAGCCACTTTCGTACGTTTCGCTTCTTGCCTCGCGGTATTTTCCTGTTAAATTTGCCATAGACGTAGAGACGAGTCGGAAAGAGAATTATCCGACGCAGCGCGAACCATCCTACGCGGCCAGTTGTCGGAAGCCGTGGCCAAAGCTCGTCGGGGTAGACAAAAGTGAAATATAAACAAAGAAAAATAGCAAAATATAAAAAATGAAAAATATAAAAAGAAGAAAATTAAAAAATAATTCTTTGACTCGCTCGCTCTTAAAGCCGCCGCTACTGGGCTTTTTCTTTCTCGTCGTCAACCGAGTTTTTACAAAGAAACCTACCTACCCCGTAGAGAGAACACCGGCCGAGAGAGGGAAACGAGAAAGGGGCGCGGAAGAGGACAAGAGTGGCAAGGCTCGAGGAGTGCCTAGCGAGAGAGAAGGATGCGAGGGATGAAAAAAAAGGGAAGAAGTAAATATATGCACGATGCTACGAACGAGAAAGAGAGACAGAAATTTCTTTTTCCTAAGGTGACTAACGCGCCCACTCGACCATACTCTCTCTTGCTTTCCCTCTCTGCGTTCATCCCACTCCCTCTCTCTTTTCCTCTACTTTTTCATTTCTCTCGTTTTTTCCCTCTTCGGCCTCTGCCCTAGCAGCAGCAGAAGCCCCCAGGATTGCAGAGTGATTCGAAATTATGCAGTCCCTTACGACTACCAAGGATTACGAGGACCACGACGACTACAAGAGGACCTCGACGACGCGGTGTGCTCTGTTGGCTGATGCTGCAGCATTCTAACCCCTTCTACCCTCTTCTCCTACTCTCTCTCTCTCTCTCTCTCTCTCTCTCTCTCCCCCCGGCTTTCCTCACGAGAATGCAAATTCTCGGGCTAAAATACGGAAGTCCGCGTCTGTATATGTGTGTGCATGCACGAGAAAGAGGAAAATGGAGAGAGAAACTGGATGACTAAGGGAGAAACGTATTGCAGACCTATAGCAAAGTTCTGGTATATGGACAGCTACGCGACGAGGATGCTTCCTGTGCTTAGTTGGCAGCCTTTACTCCCTGCCATCGTCTCGTCCTCACTTGATTTGGGTTATTCATACATACACACACAGGCTCGAGAAGTTGTAAATATGAGGATTATATTGCGAGATACCGAGCGAGTCCTCGACCTCCTGATGAAACAATTCTGGGCTCCGTGACAATTCGCTCGAAATATTTCAACCTCTTCGCACGCGACTTGGTGCGCTCCGTTGATCGCGGTGTGCGAGGTCTTAAACCCTTTGACACGCGTTTAAACCCTTCAGGTTTTATCGCTCCTTATCCGTCGACGTACAATTTCGCTCGCTCTAAATTCACAAATTGCGTCGCGTCTTAAAATCGCTCGATCCATTCACGCGATGGACGTCAATTCCTTACCGTCGAGTTTGATGAGAAAATCGAAAGTATAAACAACGTGATAATATCCGAATTATTAAAAATCGCTCAATTTTTACCCCGAGATGGAAATAATCATAAAAATGTTGCTCTCTAATCGAAAAAGTAAAACAAATTAACTCGTGAAATATTGTAAGTACTTACGACAGTTTCGTGTAAAATGTTTACAACGATCGAAGATATATCTCGAGTCGTTTATCACTCGCCCGCGACAAAAATTCGCGTTTACGCCAGTCTCTGTGACGGAGACGGTGCGAATTTAAAATCCCATTTCCCTATGGCAGACGCGTGTATATACGTGCCAGAAGGCACAGATAGTCACAAGTTAGCCGAGTAATAAATTTTAATAAAAGTACGTACGAGGCATACACTCTGGTGTATACATTTATCGAAAATGGAAATAACATCGCGCGCGGCTATATAATACCGGTGGTACACCGTGTTACATCGCACAACGCGCGATAGAAGAAAGAGTCGAATTTTGTTGGTGTGCGTGTGTTTGTGCGACAGGGGGGATGGGGTGTGCACTCTTGCGCGTATGTGCGCGGCTTTCGTGAAAACGAATTTCACATAAATTTTCATACGCGTCAGCGGGCGAGAGAGAGAGAGAGAGAGAGAGAGAGAGAGAGAGAGAGAGAGAGAGAGAGAGAGAGAGAGAGAGAGAGAGAGAGAGAGAGAGAGAGAGAGAGAGAGGAGACAGAGAAGAGGGGAGGTACGTGTTGAAAGTTTTGTGGTAAAACGTGTACTTCTACACGAAAGAGAAGGGGTTGGTGTGCAAATGCGAAAAATGTGATACACGCGACTTGCTTACACCGCCGAGAAAAATGATCGATCGGTTCTTCTGTTTATATATACGTATCTATTTTCTACACCCAAAAGTGTATAAAGTATATATATAGAAATGGAGAGTAAGAGTGAGACAGAGAGATTTATACAAACAAGTATATGTGTGTACAGATGTACCTATAGATGTATCGTTAAGCCTGCAGCGAGAAAACGAACCGACCCGAGACCACCAGAGCTTGCAAAACTCTTCTGGTCTTGCCTTTTACTCCCGTTTGGCCGCACAACAGACCAGCACACCACATTTTGCTCCTCCACTCGTCATCCCTGTTGATGCTTTTCCCCTTTTTCATCCTTTCTCTCTTTCTCTCGCTCACACATACACACACACTCTTTATCGGTATTCGCCGAGTTGTTTCTATCGATTCTCGTATTTCTTACAGATTTACGGCACTTTTGCCCACTTTTGCGGACATGGCAGTATTCTGTGAAACTATCGAGATTGTAAATGTGTGTTTGTGTTTGTCTTTGTGTCTGTGTGGGTTTCTGTCGACTCGCTTATAGCGCGGACCATTCGCTTCCGTTCACTCAACCGTAGACGCTACGGTAAATATTTTTTACTCTCGTTCGTCGCGTAGATTTTATCGTTGTAAAAATATTTTCCAAGCAATTTTGTTTAAGTTACAATATAACGTAATTTTCGTGAATTATTATTATCGTTTCAATCTTACGCGAAGAACTTTTCATCATGTCGTACTGCTAAAATTGCGCGAGGGACGGAAAGTATGAGAAAGTTCATGGCGAGACAAAAGTACGGTATTAAAGCGTCGTTTCTCATTCGCAGCTTGAATTTTCGAGTTTTCCACGAGAGATTTGGCGCGACGAGCGTAAAAGAGAGAGAGAGAGAGCTGCGAATGTGCAAATTAAGGTTTTAGTATCCCCGTTCGTACATGAAGAGGACCAGGAGGTGGCGCTTTGGTATGCTTTGCCACGAAAGAGAGAACCAGAGAAAAAAAGAGTATGAGAGAGGGAGAGAGAACGAGACAGAGAGGGAGAGCAAAAAAGAACGAGAGAGAAGAGCTCATCAAATGATATTCCTCTCGCAGTAACGTTTCCACGAAGTTAATTGTAAATCGGTTGGCGGAAGAGCACAACTCGTCAGTGATGAGCCAGAGAGGAAGGGTGGTTTCCGGGATTTCGACACTCGAAGAGCTCTATTACTCGTCCGAGTACCCCAAGCAACGTTCTCTGAACGGGATATTCTCACATGCAAGCTGGGAGAGAGAAAGAAAGAACGAGAGAGATACAGGGGGTTTAGTGAGAAGGGGTGTGAGAGAGAGAGAGAGAAAGAGATAGAGGGTGAAAAATGGAGAGAGAGAGAGACGGCGACCGCATGGGGTAACTTCGGAGTGAAGAGATGAGCGGTTTTCCAGTGAAACTACGAGTTTCACTCAGGGAATCCTTCAACCCTCCTCTCATCGGGGCCTTTCGGCCACACGAAAGAGATATGATATTATATTCACGCCAGGATTCAGAGAATTCTCGATCCTTTTTATCTCTCTCTCTCTCTCGGCGAAATTTTTCTCCCAGGACTAATTACGCCCGACGAATTAAATCGTCGACGTTGACAATGGCGTTACCAGATTGTACTCCACCTCTTCAATAAAGTACAAAATTTTTGCTGTCACGTTGCGCCAACTTCGTCGTGGTCAGTACACGACATTATTTTCCCCAGCGCATTAATTGTTCACAATTTGCCACGAAATTGTTGCGAAAGCCTTCTTTTCCTTTTATTGCGAATGACAATAGTAAAATAAAAAAAATGCTCTCGCTCTAACTCCCGTTCATTGTTCGAATATCACTAAGTAATTGTGCCTGTGTGAGAAAAAAACGCAAAGATCGAAATGCGCGAAGAAAAAATGGCTGTTGCTTGGCCAAGTTTTCTTCACCTCCCCCCTGCCCTTGTCGTTTACGCTAGGGGAAAGTCGCGAGACAGCCATTAGAAAAGTGTTCGGCACGTATCAGTGGAAGTGCTGAAAAAGGCTCGAAAGATCTTTCTTCTAGTTTTTTTTACACCCCTCTCCCGTGGTCCGGTTGTCTTCGTCAAGCGTTAGCGAAATTTCGCGAAAGATTGCGAAAACGAAAGGGGTTTGGGGTGGAGAGGGTTGAAAGGAGGGCAGGGGATAATAAGACGAACGGTCGAGAGCTTTCGTCTGATGGATCTATATCTATATGCGTGTGTGTATCGTATGGATCGTCGCTGAAGGGCAAGTAGGAGGGCGCCATTGGTAGAAAAAAGGGAAAAGATGAAGGAGAAATGGTAAGGGGAAAGAGAAGAAAGGCCAAGAGGAATCCACAGAATGTTGTACAGGACGGCGGTGAGAGAGCGAAGCTGCCGAAAGTTGGCTGGAATATTGGATCTCGCCGGAGAAATCGAGAGAGAGAGAGAGAAGAAGGGTGTACAAGAGAAAAGCTTGGACCGGAGTGGGGTGGGGGGAGGATAAAAACTTGTGTGGCCAAGCTTTTTATCACGGTCTCCCGTCTTATTACGTCGAGTTTCTCCCCCATCTTCTCCTCTCGTCTTTCGATCTCTGCGCTATTCTTCTCTCGATCTTTTCTCTCACTCTCTATGTCGCTTACCGTCGCTTACGCTCCCATTTGACGCACATCGAAATAGGTACGTCCTACTCGTGGCGACTCGTCCTGTGTTGGAGTTTTCGCTGGCGCGATATATTACTGCCATAAAAATGTTAATCAGTCATCAGGCGAATCGTAAACGCCCTCGTCATCGTCGCCCTACTCTACCGTTTTCTCCCTATTTTGTCTCCCTTCGTTGTTTTTATCACGTCCCAATTTTTATTCGAGAATGAAACAAAATTTTTTCATTCGGGTCGTTATAATAATTTTTGTAAATTCTGCAATATGAAAATCTCTTGAAAATGTTGTATAAAACTAATGGTTTTTGTTTACGTAAATAATACTGTAAGTAATAAAATAATGTCTCGTTAAGAAATCGTCGTTTGCAGAATAAAATTGTTTTTTTTATATGCTTTTTCTCTAATTAGGGTAAATTAACGCAAGGCTATGGTGCAGTTGAAAAAAAATGTCGTCAACATTTTTCCTAGCACCTTTTCCATGTCGTGATGTAGAATATGACACGAACGGTAGACAGAGAACGCCTCGAAATTAAGCCCAAATTAATGAAAACCGTTGCGATTGTGAGGATGACTCCTCGATGTTGTTGAAACAAAAGTTTGTCGCAATAAAGTTATATGGAAGAGAACGAGATAAAGTGAGGGAGATGGAGAGAAGAGCCGAGGAGATATCAGAGGGAAAGTGAGTCGTATATACGTCCAATTAAGAGCTCGGTCGCACCAGGGGGTTGAACTTAATAATTTGAGCTTGCGAGAGCTGTAAGGACACTTCGTTAACGTCCGCGTTATGTACTCGAATATCCCCCGCTCTTCTCATCAGTGCGAAGATAAAGTTTCAAGACTCTTACTCCTTCGATTCCGCATGAATATTTTCAAATAGATCGCACTGGCCAATAAGTCACTGCGTTTTTAATGCACGGTCGTATACACTGATGTATAGGGGAAACACGCAGTGACTTTTTGGCCAGGACAATATCCCATGCAGAAATTCTGATAGGGATACCCAACTACCGATCATATCCTGATCAGGATATGGCAGCGATGCCCCAAAACGGGTGTCCCTACAGGAATCCAGATAGATTCCATATCGGAAGAAATTTGCGTCGGTGCCGAACTTTCGAAACGATGGCGCCACTGTACTTTCGGCGCATACGAATCACATTTTGATCAGGATATGGCAGGGATGCGCCAAAACGGGTGTCCCTACAGGAATCCAGATGGTTTCCGCATCACAAGAAATTTGCGTCGGTGACGAGATTTCTATTTTTTTTAGTGAAGGTGACTTTTACGGTGCATCAACGCCTCCACCGGAATAAAAAAGATTGGTCGCATTTGATGGTCCCCTTCAAACAGTACCACTTTTATTTGGAACATTTTTTTGTAAAGTCGATAATTCCCGAGTTATTTCGGGTGGCAGAGATAAACGGTACACCCTGTATATTCATTTAGCTATTTGGATATTTAGCATTCATATACTAAATATTATTACACATTATACCGATTTAATAAATAATTCAATAAATAGGCGGTTGTTCATACTTTATTGAAATATTCAAATTATTATTTTAAGAGCAACAGTGGCATAAGGGTAGCGTTCGAGACTCACACGCCGAGGGTCCCGGGTTCGATTCCCACCGACAGCACCGGAATTTTTCTATGTGCTTTACTGTGCTCTCGGTAGTACGGAATCCTATTCATAAGAAAAACTACTCTGTAGGTCCACCGGAGTGGTTGCTTACATGTAATAATTTCGTTTTGGACATTTTATTTTAGCCTGTATTTACCCGTGATCCTAAAGGATCCGGTTCTGGATCCCTAATGGAATCCAGTTTACGAATTTTACATTTGGTCCTCGAATCTGATCCGATATCGGACTAGATCCCGATTAGAAGCTCGGGATACATGTCAGAATCCAGCTCGAATCATTGATGGATTCGGGCAGGGATCCCTGCTCGAATCCAGTTTCCCAGTGTTACATTTATGCTTGGAATCCAATCCTATATCGGACTAGATCCTGATTGGAAGGTGGGCATACTACCGCGAATCCAGCTGGATCCCTGACGAAATTTCTGCATGGGATTGACCTTCAAATCGATATTTAATCAATCGCAATGGAATAAAAATCTTCATGTGCTGATAATGGACGGCTCGAAGGACAAAGAGCTATAAATAAATGAACTGATCACAAACTTCTCCCTCTCTCTCCTTTTCTCTTTCCTTTCGCGATGATCGAAAGGCATAGAAACTATATACAGTCTGTATATAGAGTACGTATTAATCCTCTGAAGTTTTGCCCAGATTCGCAAAGTAGAGGACGCGTCACGTACTGGAACATCAGGGTCATGAGAACCGTGACTCACATAATCGCAAACTTCCAGAGACAGAGAGGTGGAGAGAAAGGTCTTGGACGTCGAGAGAATCGTAGGAGAGCTGTGGAGAGCAGATACCGGCATTATGCCTCCAATTTCCGGAGGGATTGCCCGGCGATTCCGGTTCGTCGGACGTTATCGACCCCCCTCTCTCTCTCTCTCTCGCCTTCTCCTTTCCTCACTAACTATATATATATATATAGATATATAGATATCGACAAGTTGATGCCACAGTCTGCACCCATTTCCGAGAAACCGTAGCTTCTCGATCGGATCCCTCTCTCCTATGGGTTTCAGAAGTCCTCCCAGTCCTTAAGACTATATACTCCCTCGGGATTGGATTCGTCAGTATTTACTAACATTGGACTACTCCGTGGGACGAATATATACCGACGACCGCCATCATGGTAGATCTTTATGCATTAACGCGTGTCCATCATCCTCGTGAAATATAATTTTATTTACGATCGAAGAACGAGATATCGTCCTCGAACATAATTTACCAACGAGCCAATGGAAAATTAATAATTCTAAAAATATCTAACCTCGGCCAAAAATGTGGGGGAGAAAACGAAAGAAAATAATCATATTTCTTTGGATCGAAGATAAAAAATTCAAGCGTTTAAAATTACTTTTTCATCGATCCAATTTTCATCGTCGAGGCGACGGTTCATCCACTAAACTTATTTTTCTCGGTATACCAGCTTGTACATTCATTATCCCGAGAGTTATTTCCACCTCGCCGTGCGCGCGACGAGGAATTAAAAAGCAAAAAGAGGAAATAGAAGGAAAAAACATGTTCTAAAACAACAACAAAATATACAAGAAAAAGGGAGACAAACACGAAGAGAAAAAAAATAAATGAGCTTGGTGGAATAGCGATTCCCCGAGCGTGAAAGCTCCCGAGGGGATAACCGTGGATGCACTACATTGTGCTGTCGTAATTCTCTTCTATTGTAACTGGGAGCGGCGGCGATTTTCCTCTGCCCCCCTCTCCCTCTCACGCTCGCTCTCTCTCTCTCTCTCTCTCTTATTCGCTGGTATACATAACGAAGAATTTCCTACTGCCCCCTTACTTTCCATGGCTCGGTTCTATCTCTTGCCGCGAGAAATTCCGCGACGAGAAGCCGATCTCGGTAGGTGGAAGCGCTTTTGCCAGCCGCCATGACCACCGACCAATGTTTAATAGAGACTGTAAATCGTTGAAAGTGCCCCCACCCCCTAACTCTCGTTGTCATCAACCCTACAGAGAGTGGTATTTTCTACGGGAAAGCCCGGGAATGTTACGATCTGACGGTGGTATAGCATAGCTGTAGATGGTATATGGTCTAATAACACATCGCCACCAACTTGATTCATCCGGCACATTTACAGTTGCTGAACCAAATACACGGGTACTAAAGTATTTTAATGGTTTCACGACCATTTCACTTTTACCGTATTTCTCGATTAATTCGTAAACTTTAAAAATCCCCGAATATTTATTTTCCTATTTTCAATGATATTTCAACGAATTTATTTCACATTTGAGACTTTAATAGTCCTCGAATTAAACTTTTTTATTTATTTGTGCGAATTACGCCTCGGCTATTTACCGTCGAAATAAATTATTTTCATTCGAACGAAAATACCGTAGTTATTTAAATAAAGTCGTTTTAAATCGAATAAATCTCATCCGGATTAAACGAGAAAATAAAAAATACAACATTAATCGTGTAAACTCGTCCCTCTTTGTTCAGCTTATTACTTACCCCCGGGGGGATAACAATCGATTTATAAAAAATTATATCCGCCCAGGAGCTCGATGCGAGCAACGAAATATACGTCGTAGATCGTACTGCATTACGGCAAAGTACGTAATACTTATGTACGGGATTTTTTGGACAAAATTCCGATACAGAGGCAGGAGAGGTAGTAGGAGGTTACAAACGAGCCACAGGATCACGGCCTACGAGGCTTTGCGGTTTACAACGAGAAAAGTTTTTCCTATAAACGAGAAAGCGAGTTAGAGACGAGGGATGTGGCACACTGCCATCGTAGAGTCAGAAAGTGCGAGAAAGAGAGAGAGAGAGAGAGGGGAAGACTGGACAACGCGTTTACCTATATCCCGTTGAGTATACAGGAGGCAACATTTTCAAACCCGCAGAAATTTTCAGTCTCGTTCGACTTTCGCTCGGATGGCTATCCGATCCGATTCTGGAACGTGGCTATACTCTCCCCTAACTTTCGTCCACTCGTAACGTGTCGTCGATATATATAGGGGAATTGTGCTCAAGATGACATACTTTTTGTTTGGAGGCAAATATTTGATTATTGAAAGGAGATAAAAAATAAATCTGAGGGTACACATTAAAAACGTTTATTTACGAACACATAAAATGATTTTGACGCTAAAGAAAATGATAGAATAGAAATAAAATAACAAAAACACCAATCATCTCCAAGTGGGTAAGTTGACACACATCGGTCTAAGTTGACATACCTAATTATCGGTGCACAATTCACACTTGAACATTTTGGATCTTGCTGCAACGCCACCACATAGAGTGTGGCACCATTGCTTACACAATTAGCAACATACCCAATATCTCCTGGCTTCGATTTGCTATATAATTCGTTGCAATAAAGGCATGCCGCATCGGAATCATCATTATCAATAGCGTTTTGAGGAAAATCTTTCGCAGGTCTAGCATCTGAGTCTAAACATAAATAAAACATCATTTTTAAGTATTCTCACACGTCGAGAACTTGAGGGTAAGATGACATACTATGTCATCTTAAGTCGACGGTTGATATGTCATCTTACCCCACGAGGTAGACAATATTTATCGCCTTTTGCGACTTAAAACTTTGAGGTTGCTTAAATAATTCTCCAATATTCATAGTCCATATTAATCACAGTTCATAACAAAGTAATCGATACAACAAAAAACGTACCTGATACAAATTTATCGCCAGAAATACTTTCAACACAAAAATATTTTTGAGTGACGAAATCAAAACATTGCACACCATGTCCAAACAACGCAAGCGAGCGGTCACTGAAGTTTTGAGTGGTGACACCATCTGTGAGTCGACATGTAAACGTCGTCTAGGAACTTGTGGTGCGTATAGTTTAACAGATAGAAGCCCTGTGTCATCTTACCTGAGTATGTCATCTTAAGCACAATTCCCCTACATACATATTTATTTTTTATTTTTTGTTCAGCACATCATGCAACATTATATAACAAAGTTCATGAGACGAGGCAAGTGCCCTGTAACACACGAAACCTAAATTTCCATCCCCTTTCCTCCCCAAGCCCGTCGCTCTTTTTCATCCCTCTTTTTATCTGCAGATGCCAGTGAAAACGCTAGAGTTCGGGTGCTTTTACGACGGGGTGACTTTTGCACTCGCGATGTTGGCGTAATGTCGTTGGACGTCGACGTTGGACGCAGATCGAAAGCTAGTGCACGTATATAAACATATATATCTATGGTATATAAAATATGTACAGCGAGTTAGAAAAGATCGTAAGCTAGCGTATCGCGTTCACGAAGAAGAAGTCGTATCGGTCGAGTGAACGACACGCGAGATACGTTAACAAAGCCCACGTGTGTGTGTGTGTGTGCGCGCGCGCGTTCGCTCGACGTCGGTAACATTAAAAAAAATGGAGATCGTAAAACGAAGAAAAGAGAAAAATGAACGAGAAAAAAAAATATAGTAGAACAGACAAGAGTGAAGAAGAAAAGCGACAAAAAGCGGGACAAGCCGGGGGCCGTTAACGCGTTCTGTCCTGTCCCCTCGCTTACTTTGCTTGCACGTACAACACACATCAGGGACTTGCAGTCGAGGCTCTCCCTGAGAGGGAGAGAGAGAGAGAGAGAGAGAGAGAGAGAGAGAGAGAGAGAGAGAGAGAGAGAGAGAGAGAGAGAGAGAGAGAGAGAGAGAGAGAGAGAGAGAGAGAACACGGTAGTAATTATGCCTCGGCTAGTGCGATGAAAGTCGCTTCTTTCCCTTTGAGAAGTGCGCCACGGCGCATCAGAGGATGAAGACAAAAATGGGCGAGATGCGAAAAACGGTATGGGAGAGGGATATGATCGTTCTCCCGAGGGATGATACTCGACGTAGAGAGTGAGAGAGAGAAGGAGATATCAGACACGAGCCCTCCATGTCCGCAACGACCCACAAGGGTACCTGCGCTAGTATACATATATGTACCCTACGTTTCTAGCCAGCACGTCCCACAAGGTTGCACATATATATATATATATATATATATATAGTGACGGAAACGAGCGAGAAATATAGTTTGAGTATGAAAAAAGAAAGAAGAAAAAAAAAGTTCGAGAGAGACAAAGAGAGAGAAAAGGAAAAGAGACAAGGTGGAATTCGGGTCGACACTCGTCACTCGTCGCGCACATCACGGCAAATGTACACGGGAAAGAGCCGTTCTGTGCGCGTTTTCAGAACGCGGTAGACCCTCCGCGAGCAACCCTCAGTTTTTGCCCGATCGACCGGAAAATGCGGCAAAGAGCGACGCGGACCGTGTGTGTACGTGAGGGAAAGAGCTTTTCGCGTATGTTTTACGGAACCGCTGTCCACCTATATCGTAAATATCGACTATCGAGTTATGTGTTTTACACACACCCACGCTTTAATACATATATATGTATATTTACAAGAATGTACGCGCGTGATATATACTCGCGTATTCGGGTGTTGATATATTTTTACATAGTAAACCGTATACGTGATACATTCGCGATACAGATGTATAGGATGAGAGTCACGCAGCTGGCGCACTTTCCGCACATTTGGCCCGATTCAAACGTTCTCACACTACTCCCTTCTCCCCCGCTTCGCTGCCACCATACGTTATCGTAGAGAGCCCCATTCGCACGATATCACACACTGACATAGTGCGGTCGCTGTGAGTATACCGTGGTGCGATGGATGAGAGAGTGTGTGTGGGGATGGGGGCTGATTTATTAAATTAAAACAACGTACTGATTTCTGTATTATTGGGGGAGGGGTTGCAACTTCGACAATGAATTTAACTTAATTGCTGAGAAATCGTATTAGGAGAGGACGAATGAGAGGGTTTTCGTAATGGGAAAATAAGACGATGGTTTAGATTTTTAGAATTTCATATGGTTGTTGGATCGAATCGTATTTAATTCGTAGTAGTTGATATTTTTTTTTGTCGTTTAATATTATTGTTATTTATTTCGTATCGGGAATTTGAAGATATTTGATGGGAGTTTGGTGGAAGACAGGCAATTTTTTGTTATAGAAATATGTGAGTGCGAAAAATGAAACCAAGGAGAAACGCCCGACGAAATTGGGCAGCTGGCGAAGCATTTCCTACCCCTATTAGTCCCCCGCAATTTCCCTAGTACCTTCTCGTCAGCTTTTTTTCGTTCTTTATTCACCATATCCGAAAGTCACAGTAGGTAATGCCTTCGTTTTCACGGCGAATAGTCAACGAGCCAGCTGGTGCTTCACTACTGTCGCGCGCACACACACACGCAAAGAGAGGGAGAGAAGGATAGAAGTGGGCTACGAGAGAATTTTTTCGTCTCTCGTTGTTCCGATGATGCCTCGGCTGTGGTGTAACATCAAAAAGTTCGCCATTTACGCTCTTTACCCCCGAACGGGCGCGCGGTTGTGTAACATTTGGCCCAGGCTCTTTTTTTTCTTTTTTTTTTTGGGAGGTGGACTAGTACACATCCGAGTTTTTCTCGCTTGGTCCCTCGGAGGAGAGGGATGAAAAAAAACGAAGGTAGTTATCACGATAAAAAACGAAGACAAATGAGATGAAAAAAGTAGGGCGCTAGGCCCTCTCGGTTGTGGAGGGAGAGGGAAGCTTTTGCGCTCAGAAAAAAAAAGAAAGGAGAGAGAGAGAGAGTCAGAGAATGACGTCGAATAAAGAAAAGGGAGCAGTCGTGTTTCAGCACGAGGCTACGAAATGCGCACGCGGAGAGTACCGAGAATACCAACTTCGAAGTCGTACAGAGTAATATACAGCCCTCAACTCCTTCGCCAACCCCCTACACCACCAAACCAGAAACCATTAACCCTTTTTCCCTCCTCTGGTTTCTTTCACTTCCTCGTCTTTCTCTTCCTTCATGGTCGACGTGATGGCAGAGCTAGACGGGACCGCCGCAATTTTCAATCTCACCCCGAGCGCTGCTTCATCTTTTACTTCTTCTCCCGTTGATCTTTTCTCGAGCACGACGGGAGAGAGTAACCGAGTCTTTGGTCGCTATAAAATCCCTAGGTTCTTTTTGTGCCATTTCATCACGATCCCAACGATAGTCCGAAATGAAACGATATAAGATCTTTTTTCTCTTATGATTTATTGTCGTTATTAATTCTTTGGTTTCGTTCGTTTTTTAAATTCTTTCCTTCGAAAATCCGAAGTCGTCATGCGCACGATATGGCTGCGGTAAAACCATCCCCTACTTTTGAGAATCGATGTTACACGGACGATCGCGTTGGAGAGCCATTGTGAGATGAAGAATGAGCTCGAGTGCACCGATGGTCAGTTTGGCGAGTCGAGCGTGCGAGAGGGTGAGAGATAGTTAATTCTTGGCTCAACGGCGATATCGACGGAGGAGAACGAGAGAGCCGCTCTCCACGCTCCAGTTGAGACCTTCGAGTTTCCCTTATGTTTCACCGGCCCATCTATTTCTAGGTCTATCTCTGTCTCTTCTTCTTCTCCCTCTCTCTCTCTCTCTCTCTCTCTCTCTCAACTCGCTTGGCCGCAGACAGTCCAACAAGGTTCCTTACGAATTTACGATAAAGTGGTTATCCGCGCTTTCACAATAGTTACAGCTACGACGAAACTACAGTTCGACACTCTGCCAGCTCGTTCCACACCTGGGAACACTAAACGTACATATCGCGGCGTTGTGCTTGCGTTTTGTGTTCGTAGTAAGGGCGAGCTATTAGACCTTTCGAACTTTCGAAACTTCCATCGAAAATACGAAATGTTCTATAAACACGAAGTTTATAGATGTCATCACGTATTTAACATCCACTTTGCCTCTTTTTCGAACGATGATTAATTTAAGTAAATTACGACGAAGATAAATTATAACAACAACATAATAATTTATTTTTAATCAAATAAAAAATTGATCGGTCGGTTCAAATAATAAAAATACGTTTTGTCATTTATCTCGAATTTTCATTAGTATTATTAATTACTGAAATGGATTGAATTATATCGTATTTCACAGTAGTAAAATCGGAGACAGGGAAGTAAGAGTGAAATACGCTACGTGGAGGCAAAAGGTGAGAGAATTCGCCGGTATATTTCATCCAGAAACTGGACATTCAAAACCGCTACCTACATTCACCTCAAGATCATTATTCATGATATTAGAAGCAAGGAGCGAACGCGTACAAGCCAGGCACCCTCGGCTAAGGGAGGGTATACAGGGTAAAGTATACAGCCTGACCCTTTACTACGACTCCGATGTGTGAAAATCCGTTAATAAATTTATATCTCGTATGAAGCATTCGAGCTTTGTACTAAGCCATGGTACGTTGGAAAATGTTACCTGGCAAAGACCGGTAGTTCGTATTTATACAGAAACTGCGACTACAATACCCCCTCTTATCGTTCGTGGGATTAAGTCGAAGAAAAACAGCACGATAAATCATTCGTTGGATTTTTTTCAATTAACGTTTCATAAATATCGATGGAAGACTAATTATTTTTAATATTCGTTACGAACGAACGAACGGGTAATTTCTGTATTCATATCGTATCAGATTGAATCAATGGGCAGATGGTCAGTTAATTAAAACACAAATAATGCCATGACTCATCGCAAAATGTAAGCGAGGATTGAGAAATACCTTTTTCCCATCTTGACTGTTCTATTTCCCATACTCGAGTTAACGCCGAAGGATTCAATAAAGAAAACCATTTTCCCTCACCGTTATCTACTTGGTATAGAAGAAGTTGCATACACAGGAAAATCATGGAATAAAAAATGGAACGTTCATTCAAACCGAGACCGGATTTTACGTGCTTCTTTCCATTTTCATGACAACTTTAAACGCACACGAGAGTCGATAAAAAAAATAGAGGAATAGCGAGACACAGGACACGAAAGGAGAAAGGATAATACTGCAAGATTGGTTCAACCAACCGCGAGGAATAGTGAGTAAAAATACGCCATGTGAAGTGAAGCAGAAAGATAGCGGGGTGATCCGTCTGACCTAACGTCGATTTATCTACTGAAAATCATTGCCGATACGTATTTTTCGCGAAAAATTTGTATGTGCTTTTCTTTTAAATAACGGTTTACAAAAATAGAAATAATAATGAATGTTATAAAAAGATTAAAAGATGACGTCAAATGATGTCTGATCAAAACCGACCTTTTCTACTCAAACCCAAGATCCGCATTATGCCTCTTCTATCCGTATATTTCTGGCTGGAAAATAGTCCTTCGAGTGTGGATTTTTTTCAAGGATCCTTATGCGGGTCCCCTACTTGTGTTTCGTGCCACGGCAATACGACTAGGTAAACACGGTCGATAGCGGTTTCCTCTCGATAAAAGGATATTTTATTCCGCGATGTGGTAAACCACTTGTCCACCCTCCTTTTATCTAGACAACCGCTGTGGGTAAACTGCGACTGTATAACAAGGGTAAGCATACAAAAGATTGCTTACCCATACGGTATACTTTTTGTATTTCTACAAAATGGAAGGAGAAAACCAGCATGCTGTATCCGATACAAAGCGGGAACGAGCCGGACGTAAAGTAAGGGATAAGCATGGCACTTACGCCGAAGATAAATGGAGTGTTACTAAAACCCGATTGTCTTTTTTCCAAAGAATATCGGACGCGCACGTCATCATCGTCAATGTGACGAATATATCGTATCCTTGTTGGGAAACAAGACGTTTTCCTTTAGTGCGAGAAAAATATCTATCAAATTGACTTAATCTACTTGGTCATGAAACTAGGGAATATCGATCTATGAAAGGTTGGTCAGTAAAACTACAAACAGTGAATTTTCATGTTATTCCACTTTATTTGGGTTAATTGCAATTTCTCCGTCAGAAGGAGGTAAAACGTGGAAAACCACTTCTTCCAGCTTTTGACCGACGAATAAGTAAACATGGAAAACTTTACAAAAAAAAGGCGAAATAATCTTTTCGAATCCGTAAAAAATAAAAACATTACCGCAGTTGCACGAACCAAGCGCCATATTGAAGCTCAAAGGATTACGAATGAATTGAGCGCGATGGAAAGTTTCAATTTCAGTGGGAATTAAAGTTGCACCCGATTTAGCGAGACAATGAATCTTTGGCCGTGTGCCAAGATGTACAAACAACAAAGCTTTGCGATCTATTTGGTCATTTTCTAAAAACCGCGAACGAGAATATTGAATTCGCGAGTTACGAAAAATTTTCAACATAATGAAATTTCACCCTCTTGAAGCGTGAACATCCCTCAAGACTTCTGGCACCTTTTCACCACAACCGACACGATATTCATCACCATCAACAAATAACATTTCAGTCTCGTCGCGGTTTTCTGCTCGTTTTAAAATTCAACCTAATCTCTCGTGAGAGATATAAAACCGACGGGAAATCGAACAGTACGTGTGAAATAAAATGTGAGATAACTCGATAGACATTACTCGAGGGCTATTCGTCTCTCACGCTCATATCTTTTATTACGTTTGTTCGCGAGCGAGCTACGAGTCTGCGAAGACTCAGACTGTTCCAACGGCGTGGGTTCGCGAGATCATTGAGATAAGGTCGGAGTAATGTTTTCACGTGTATCCCACCCCCGCCCCCCTTTCACTCACCCACCTCTCTCTTTCTCTCACGCGGCATAGACGCGTATTTGCCTGTGAAAGAAAGAGACGAAGGGGAAAGAATAAAGTCGTAACTCGAGAAAAAGAGGGAGAGGGAGAGAGAGAGGGATGAAATAAGAATGTCGAGTATGAATGCAAGAGCGCGAAAGAGACGTCAGGCGTTACGAGGTTAAGGGAAGTTTGGGGGTGTGGGTTTTTGAGGGGGTCGTAGGGTGGGAACAAAAATGGTCTTAAAATATGGGCACCCGCCACAGGGATGAATCATGGGTAGCACACGAGGTTCTCGCTCGACTAAATTTATGGAGGGCTTCGCTTGTGGATGCACGCTCCTCTCTCCTTCGTGTCGGGAGAAACGATCGAAGACGACACACACACACACACGCACGTGTGCACACACTCGCAAACCTCGATCGGAAAACCAACCTTTACACCCTCCGATATCCTTTTATTAACCCTTTTTTTCCATCCCTCTTCTTCGCGATTCGGGCCCTTTTTATTTTCTTTTACGGTGAAAAATCCAGATCGACGTATTACGCGTGGGCGATTTTGCGTCGATGGTTTAAGGGACGACAGTGATTGGTCGGACTACGATTATTGGCCTCGGGTGAAAAAAATCTCTCGTACGAGAAGAACAGGTCGAGGATGTACATGCCTGTCGACAAAATGTCTTCAGGCCTCCGCCTAAAACTGCCAACGACCGTACTGTTTGTCTTAAAACACGAAATTACATTCCAGTTCGCTTGACGGAGAGGTTGGCGGAGCTGGCGAACCGTGAAACTCCGAACACACACCCCCTCCGCATACATTTTTTAACACATAAGTATATTAACTTCTGTATTTTTTTTCTTTCGTCGTATTAATATTTTAGGCAAAAAGCGAAGTTCACCATTTCGCCACGGTGGGCTTCGAGAGAAGCGACGCGAAATTTACGGGGTTTTGAAGGCAACGGGAACCTCTAAACTCTTCTACCATATTGCGCAACATTGCGAACACGGTGCTAAAAGTCAAACTTCCATTTTCTCGATTCTCATATCGCACCCACGACGCATCCTTTTCGAGCTTAAAATATGACTAACCCGCGTGTCGACTTCTCGTAACAAGATGTATAATCGTGACCCACGATCGACATCGCAAAAACGAGGAAAAGCCTTCTATTTTAGTGTCGCCCAAGGGTTATACTTTAAATACGATCGATAAAAAGAAGAAAAAAAAGTGATAGAAAGCATCCACTCTTTTCATATATATTCAACCGCGATGCTTTTTCTTTGTGTGTGCGTATTTATTTTTAAATGTTTTTTTTTCTTTTTTTCGTTTTCGTATGAGTCTTTGAAGAACGAGCTTGCGAGTTGAAATTTGTACGTCGCGTCGAGAGACTCGGTGTGGCATGCAAGAGGGCGAGGGAGGGAGCGGGGGATTGGACGAAAATGCCGCCGAAGCGTCGGTGTACCCGCAAAACGGGGCAAACGCGTATAGACCCCCCCCCCCCCCGTTGGACGCAATTTGTGCGCGCGACGAAGAGAACGAGAGCGGAAAACGAGAAAGAGACTTTGAAGAGAGGGGAAGGGGTGGGGACCAGCGTTGTAGATAGCGCGCATAGCTTTTGCCACGCATATAGTTCTGGGCTTGGCAATCGTCGATTTCCTCGTTCGAGGGGTAGCTTTTACCAATTGCGCGTATATGTACGCGGGACTATCGTCGATGCCGCTAT
Source organism: Netelia inedita (assembly GCA_964017225.1). NCBI lineage: Eukaryota > Metazoa > Arthropoda > Insecta > Hymenoptera > Ichneumonidae > Netelia > Netelia inedita. Next base: position 36,106,226 of record OZ024920.1, on the reverse strand, counting down.
CGCGACATGCTTCGATTTTTTATTTTTTGTTTCTTTGTTTTTTTATCGTTTTTGCCCACCGCAACATCGAAACTTCGGGCACACTTTACCAGGTCGACGTTGCTCGGTTATAGTTTCGTTCGCGCACGGAGATCTATTATACATCGAGATACGATCAAATTTAAATCGTTAAATTAACTTCCGCCTGGTCTCGATTGAGTATCACGAATATCTTGTAAATTTCGAGGAAATTAAACACGGAAAAGAAAATGATTTTATGTACAATTTTTTTTTATTTCCTTAGAAATTAAATTATTTCCGTTCTAGAGGAATCGGGTGAAAAAACATGATAGATATTTATTATATATATACGTATGTGTGTATGTGTTTCTATGTGTTCGCATCTTTTCTCGTGTCAGACTCGAATGAAAAGTTCGTTGCCAAGTAACGTGCGAGAACGTCATTCGTGTTTGTCCGAGGGTAGCGAAGTACGGGGTAAATATACGTTCGATCGGTCGTCTGATGAGAAAATAATTGCTACCTTCGCCGGCGCGAACCCTTCTCCCTTCCCCCTCTGGCGCTCATCGACCCCTTCTCCTCGCTACGTGTGGCATTTCTCGTTCGATTAATCTGCATTTCGAAGGCGTGTATCGCTCACGTTACCTCTCATCGTCCCGTCTACGTTGCGACTCGTTGTTTTCCGAGCCAAGTTGAGCGACGAATATCGATTGAAAACGTTTGCCAGAATCGAGGTCTCATTATATTCGCTAATTTCCTGCATCTGGCAGACCTGTCTACTTGACGCGCACGAAGGAGTCGCGTCAAAGCTCCGAGTGACACACACTCTCGCGTTCGCTTCTATTTCCGGTGTCTCCTTCTTCGTGCCTGTTCGCGCACTCGTGTTATGTGTGTTTGTATAATATTTTTCTCTTTTTTTTTTACTTATACATTACGTTTGCTCAGGGATATATTTTAAAGTTTAATCAAGCGACTCGAGTTAAATGAAAGTTTCCGTCGGCTGGTGAGAGAGCGTGAGGGAGAGAGAGGAGAGAGAGGTATAGAAGGAGAAACGAGCGCATGACTCTCGGTACATAAAATTGTACACAAATGTGCATATACATATTTTAGTTTTGATTAAAGCTTCGCACGTATAGCGAGTTCGCGATGGTGAAAAAAAAGAAACGAGAGGGTGATTTGAAGCGAACACGAGTGTATTTAGATTGATAAAAGGATTCGGGGAAAGGTAGACAGGGAGGATGTTTAAAGAGAGGATGCAAAGAACCGAGACGGGTTTTACTCTCTGTGTACGAAACAATTCAAAGATCTTTGCGTCACTCGGCAGAGATGCTTTTCGAGTCGTTGTACCGAGAAATCATAAGGGGAGAGGAAAATTGCCACTGTGCGATTATTCGACGACTGGAGCACTTTCGATTATAGGACGATATTGAGAAATATCGATAAGACGACGTTCGTCGCTGTTTGATCCGGCAAAGGATTCGTGGCAAAAGGAAACCCTTCTCTACGTGGGCGCGTTATAGTCGGATTTAATTAGATGAAAGGTCACAGGAAAAAGGTCCCGAGAAGGAAGGATAGTTATTTGGCTCTGGTAAAGGTCTTCGACGAGATCGTGAGGCAATGACCCCGGACTAAATTTTTCGCTCATCGAGACCAAAAGGCCAACGAGCAATTATACCTGATTAGTTTGAGGGGTTGTAATAGGTTTTAGGTTTTTTTTTGTATTGAACACGTTTATAAAAGTTTGCCTAATTTTTTAACTTTTTGTCACTTATTAATAAATTAAGATATTTTCTTTTTTTTTTTAATTCGAAGTGAAAATTAATGCGGATTTTTAAGAGAGAAAATAAATTACACGAATCACGAGGATAGTAATAAATCCTGAGCGCAGGTATAAAATTTCAATTTTTTCTTCCAGTTTGGGGTCGCGATTGACAGGGATAGCGACAAAAAAAAGGTTCGGGGCCGACTTCGTACCATCGGAAAAGAGCGGAGTGTCGACGTATAGGACGTATAAACGCTTCGAACCCTTCTCTCTGTTTCGCCCATCTCTCTGCGGGATATCTGCGGTATAATGGACCCGACTGTTCAATGAGGCGCAAAATAACGCGGAGCGCACAAATCTCGGGCTTTCGTCCCGACAACCCTAATCGTCTATACGTATCTCTTATCCCTGCCTCGTTGGAGCGCTGATCGCTCTTCTCTCGGTCTCTCGCGCCACCACACCCTTCCATCGTTGGACCACAGACACACATACACACGCACACGTAAACACAGACACGAATCTTGAGGCTCGAGAGGAATGATGAAAGCTGACGATGGTCAGTCGAGCAAAATACAGTTCAGTCATCCATAATTTGACCCTCGAGCGAAAAAAAATGAGTTTGATTGGAATAAATTTGTGCTAATAGCAAATAATTTATTACCCCTCGAGCGGTTAAAAACTGTCTTACATAAATTTCGTTAAATCCAAACAAATTATCCACGAGCCAAATATTATTTATAAAAATTAATTTTCATCGTTACACTTTATTAAATTCGTCAATATTTTATTTTTCATTTAATTCTACTATCTTCTTTAATTCCCTATAGACAGAAAATTAAAATAAAAAATTACGACCAGTTTTTGCGAATAGTTTTTGACAGGCTGCAAAAAAAAATTATTCAACCGCTCGAAATTGTATCTATGGGTAACTAGACTGTAGAAAATATAATTTCATAGAACATGGCCCGGTAATATTGCCTTTTTTTTATTTACGACCTGACAGACGGATATTTCATTCCGGTTGGGGTCTACCTACAAAATTCATATATATATGTATCTATGTATATCTATCTGGCGTTTGTGTCTCCGTGTATTTTTCCACACACAAGTACACACCGTACAAAATATCTAGCCTCAATTTCTGCCACCAATGTCATTCTAATTCCCGAATTCACGAGGGATGGACAATAATAGTTAAACATCCAACGTCTCTCGTTCCGGTGCACTTGGTTGTTTTACTCGTTCGCATTTCGCTGTTTCTATCTCCGTTCGATTAACGGTGATGTTGCCCATGGCACTATTATCGTAGCTAGGTATTCGTTACGGTCGTCGATTCGCGAAACGTTACAGAGTTCGATTTCGCGCCCGTAGAATTGTTTCGTTGGGAATCTTTTGCTACGATTAAACAGAACGAGAGGGAGGAAGGACGAGTGCGGCTATATAGTCCAACTATAGAAGAGAGATGGATGTGGAGGGGATGGCAAGTACGACCCCGCGAATATCAAGTTTTGACGGTCTAACGACGTTTCGACATCGCGTTCAATCTCTATGCAGATTCGAAATGGCCCGCTGGATCAGCGAAATTCTCTCTCTCTCTCTCTCTCTCTCTCTCTCTCTCCCGCTTACCCTTCGTTCTGTTTCTGGCGCTAGGCTGCTACCGCGTAGGCCCACTTGCTCTCCACTATCACCCAGTGGCACAGGGACAACGAGGAAAGCCGATAAATAGAACGAACACGTTTCGATTTCGTATCCGAGATTGTCTGTTTTTCTTTACGCGCGTGTATACGTTTGTTCCTTATACGCTCACTCGTCGAATATCCATGCGGCATTGCCACACTCCGCAGAGATTTGGTTCCGTTCCATGTTCACGGAAAACGGCCTCGCGAAACTACACGCTTCTTCTGCATTTTCTATTAAAACGGAAATCTCGGAAATCACTTTTTTTTCTTCCTCTCTACGCTATCCTTTTTTTCCTTCCTCGTTCGCTCACTGCGTTTCAATGGCGAGGAGACACACCGACGCCCCGAAACTACCGATTAAAATACAAAGCGGGGATTTGCAAGATTCCACGATTTTTACCATCGCGATCTCTTCTCATCGAATTCTAGAGAATAAAAAAACATCCGCTTACTGTTTGCAATTCTTATTCATCGTACTGAAATATCGTTATTTTTTTTAGATCCGTTTTCTTTATTTTATCTCGGAGAAAAATCGCAACGAGCGAAAAATAAAAATTAATCGATTACTCGATTAATCGGTGTAAATTAATTCGGACATGATTTTTTTTTCAACACTCCGTTTATAATTATCCTTGAACGGAAGTGTCGGTTATTTCGTATATTTCGTTTCGATTTGACAATGTAGCGATGTCAGGAATGATAGACGTCGGCGTATTGACGGAACAGCCCAAAGCACGTATCGCTCTATCGAAATTCATATATTATATACCTATATATAGACATCGACACACATGCATGTATGAATGTAGAATTAGGTACAGCTGTACGTTACCGGAATAATATGAGACAACCGAGCATATCGCGAATGTATCGGAGGGTTGTACGTGGGTATTAATCTCCTGAGATTTCACAGAGTTCAGAAACCAGCGTTCCATGCATGTTGAGTCTACGAGTATGTAAGAGCAAGGCAGCAAGAGAGAGTTCAGAGAGTCACAAGTCTACGAGGGTAATAAGCAAGCTGAGAGAGACAGAGAGGGAGAGAGCGAGACGCCATACATTCGACCAAGCGTTAATTAATAGTCGATTTTGGGAGGCGGGCTAGACGAACTTGGCACGAGGGAAGGTTTCAAGTCGCCCCTCCTCTCGTCTAGTCGTCTCTCGTGTGCCATCGATTAGAGAAGGGGAGAGAGAGAGAGGGAGAGTGTGTGTGTGAGAGAGAGAGGGAGGTTGACGTCGTTCGCGCGGACCATCTCGTTCCCTTCGTCATCCTCCTGGTCGATTCCAGAGGATGCCCATATATGTACTTTAGCAATTCCACATATACTACGTCCTATACCGGGGCTTGGGTTGGATACATATAGATTCCTGAATCTCGGAGCCCAGTGGTCGTAGATCCTGACCCCTCCCCCTCCCCCGCGCTTCCCCCTTCCACTGGACTATATCGAAACTACCAACGGTTGGAGAACACGCCGAATCCCCTTGGGCGCTTTACTCGCGAAATGGACGAAGCTAATAATGCAATCGAGAGGTCGCGGGCTACCTTCGATCTATTAACTATTACACCATCGATAGAGTGGACTCTTGCCATTCCACGCACGCTTCCGTTCACCGTGTATTATTACGATGCGGCGGAAAACGTCGTAGCTTGCCGCTCGTTAGTTATAGTTCGCGTCTCGTCGATTAAATTAAAAGGGGAGTTTAATCGATCGGTACGGTAAATTTGCCGAGGTATAATCATAATTCGTCGTTACGAGTAGAAAATGTTGGGTCAAGTTATTTCACGAGAGTCGAGGAGGAAGGACGATAAGTAATTGTTATCTTGGAGGAGATAACGATTGTTCGATTCGGAGAATTATTTTCATACGTCCGAGATGTTTTTTATCGAGGAAATACTTTTCGATCGATTATCTATATTCGATTAGCTTATTTTTCTCGCGAGTTGAAAGGGCTTTTTTATAAGGGCGGTAGAACTACGTTTTTTTCTGCTCTCTTGCAGTTTTTACGTATCGGTAAAACCGGGAATGACGTCTTCCGACAAGCAATTTATTTACGAACATCTAAATTGTCGAATTTACCTATTGACTGATAATCGATCGATAAAGGGAGCCAAAATGTCGTTTCGCTGCGTTTTTTTTTAAATTTTATTTAACGTTTAAAGATTTCAGTAAGCGAACACGAAGCTATTTTGGTCGTTCGAAACTCTTGACCACCGGGAAATATCGTATATATGAATAATTAAGGACGCCAATTATCGATGGACCATATACGAGGACTGGTCCTCGCAGGAGTGACGAGCTGTAACCCCGAGGGAACGGACGAGCCCTTCTACTTGATCCTTCATAGCCCTGAGCAACGCCAATACGCGTATAGCGCACGTCGGATCGCCAACGTCCACCGACCGAGCCGATATCAATCAATGCCTCGGGTTCATATATTGCCAATACTCGACGAGTAATCGCGTTTCGCAACAACCCTCCTCCTTCCCTTCCTCGTCCCCTATACTCCTCTCCGCATTTAATCTCGTAAGATCACTGTCGAGATTCGTTTCATGACTACTCGTATCATCGACAATGCTTCGATCGATTTTGACAAATATGGGATTTCCAATTTATATGTAAAACGGTCGATGACGGAAACGCATCAGTATACGATATATACGGGAGTTGCAAATCAAGCGGAATCAAAAATACATTTGAAACGTCGCTCCGAAAAACGGGTTTTCATATCGTCTTGAAAATTTTACTGACGAAAGAACTTTGATGTTTTTAAATAAATAATTCTCGGCTGAATAATTCATCGCTGATTGATTAAAAATTTATCGACCCACGAAACAAAATTATTTTTTATCGAAGGTGGTCGGAAAAATATTTTTTATTTTTGAGGAGCTTCGATGATAAGAAATTTTTACTTCCAGAGAGAGAGAGAGCGAGAGTGGACCCAAATTATCGACAACAACGTTTATGCCGAAAATATTCAAATCTTAGTGACAAAAATGTCATGAAAACGTTATGTAGAAATGTAAAATCATGAATTTATCCGTGCAGCCCGTGGGTGATCGAGCGGCGAATATTGCTCTTCGTATATCCTCGAGTAAAGCTTTACTGCAGAAATGATCCGATCCATCAGTAAATCGTGACAAAAGCGTGGGAAGAAATTCGTGGAGGGATCGTTGTCGTGAAAAGGGGAGTAATAAGATGTAGAAAGGGGCACGAAAACGACGAATGGATAGATCATAGGGAAGGGAGAAAAAGAATTTGAAAAGATCCGAAATTCGCGAGCGGGCGAGGGAGATATATATGTATATATATGAACAGCTATCGATGAATAGTCCACGTTCCCGATGCGACGGGGTCGCGAGCTATCGGGACGAGAAGGCGAGAACGTGGGCAAAAGCGAACGACGGGTAAATAACGTCATTCGTTATTCCGCTGGAAAAATGTCAAGACGCCTTCGGTGCCGGGACGGCCGTTAAATTTAGACATATCGAGTCAGTTTTCTTTCTTTCTCTCTCTCTTTCTTTCTCGACTTTAGGTTTGGTCAAAGTTTCTCGAGACGCTTGTTCGCTCCTCATTTTTTACCTCGAAGGTTCTTGACATTTTTAAAAAGGTGAGTCATCGAATAATAAAAAATTAATGAACTGGCTACTGGAACTTTCTTTTTATTTATTCACAAATTTGCAATGAAGTTTGAACGATTTTCGATACATCGATTTTGTTTTAGTTATTTATGTTATTTAAGTAAAACATTAAAAAATATATTTGATAGTTGAATTTTTACGAACAATTTTTGCATATATTGAGATAATCAAAGATTCTTATGATAAAAAATATTGCTGAATATTTTCATTGATATTTTCATAATCGTTGGGGATTTTTTTTAAACGGTTCGTTGGATCGTAAATTTGTTTAAATCTCAAGATTTTGAACGTCGTATTATTTCCAAACGATGTAATCGACTTGATCGTTTCTTGTCCAATATCAATTATTGTTTTTTCAACTCGAACATGCTGCATTTCATTACAAAAATAAAAAATATAAAAATTGTTACTCACGATGCACCATTCCGCGTCCGGTGGACATTCCGCCAGATGCATATGAGCCGTGTAATTGATGCACGGGGTGATGCTTCCCACACCGTCGTTGTACTGTCCGCATTTGTAACATCTTATAGCCTGCGTCGCTCCTGCAACGAAAATACGACACAATTTTTAAAAAAATCGAAATAAAAACAATCCAATTAGATAGAGCGTAAAAAATCGGCAACTTCGCCGGTTTTCGCATTAACAAACGACCGAGTATAACGACATTGGACACGACACGAAAAAACAGCGTTACCGACGTTATCTCGATATGATTTACGAAAATCACGTACCCTAGATATTTATGAAGACGCGGAAGAACGAACGAGAGAAATGGAGGAAAGAAAAGAAATAAAAAAAAGAGATGTAATAAAAGGAGAGAAAAGAAAAAAAAGGGCGAGTAAGAGAAAAGAAAAGGGGAGGAAACGCTCGTGGTGGAATGAAAAATCGTGGCGTATAGCGATATAATATCCGTTGGAAGAATCGCGAGAAAGAGAGAATGGGTTGCGACGGGGGCCACTCGAGTGAAAGAGAGGCTGGTACGGCCGGGGCTTGTCCGACGACCAGCTAGTCGCGCATGGAGGAACGGGCGCGTACGCCATGAAATTCAAAGTTTGCAAGGCAAAGGAGGATGAGGGTACGGCTAGAGAGGAGCAACGAGTGGCAGGCAAGCGGAGTCTGGCCGGTTCTAGGCATCCGGAGAAAGAGAACGAGAAATGAGAAACGAGAGAGAAAGAGAGAGAGAGAGCTTCGCTTATTTTCCTCGACTGGCTTCGAGAAAAGGGAACGGGCACGAACCAAAGTGCGAACATTGCGCTCCGGGGACGAAAAGTGTGCTCCGCCTGGTGGTGCTGCTACGGCTGCTGCCACGTTCCAGAAATCATAGAGGATACGAAAATTCCTACCATGGACCATAAAATCTCGTTTAATGCTCGACCCTCTCGTAAATTGGCGAAGGGGGTCACCCTCGTTGCCAAGTTCGAACATCTCGCGCGCGACAACTGGCTCCCTCTCGTGTGGGCGTTACTGGTACTAATATCTTTCTATACGTACGTGTAGACGTTCGAGAGTTACAAGATCTCCGCTAACTCCTCGATTCTCGCGACGATCTTTGCCACGTTCACCTGTGAATCACCTGGCAAACTTTCGAACAAAGCGACGACATATTTGTGAAAAACGTGTCGAGCTATCACGTAAAATTTCGCCTCGTGGGCTTCACCAACCGTGCCATCCGGTGGCGCAATCTTTGGGCCAATAATGGCACACGCTCTGGCTCACGTTAGAATTATCATTGTTACTGGTATTTATTACCATCTTTCCTTTTTATCAAAACAAATGCATATCAGTTTTATTCCGTTGGCTCGATGCGAATTTTATTTTTATCGATTCGAATGTGATTTGGTAAGATTTTACAAGTTTTAACGACGAACCTTGCCAACTCCAAGGGGATTTTTACAATCGCACGAGAATGATTTTCTTTAGAGTTGGACCATCTATCTCGATATATATAGATAGAGAGAGAGAGAGAGAGAGAGAGAGAGAGAGAGAGAGAGAGAGAGAGAGAGAGAGAAAGAGACGAGTTTTGAAACTCGACGAGACACGTGCGCAACGACCGTGGCGACACACCTACCTCGGTGGCGACTTATCGAACTTCGGAGTAGACACCGAGAATACATACGGGCTAACCTTTAGAGCATGTTTTCAATTTCCAATGCGATATTTTGGTCGTTGCCCGACTGCCTTTTATCTTTTATATCTTCCAACGTGTATACAGATATATATATACATATATATACGTATTATGTACGTATAGATCTTTTTATGTTCCTTTTTCAAACCAACCAACTCTTCGATAAGCGGCAACTTTTCCAATTTCCCCCAAACTCGCGCGGGATACCGTAGGCGGCTGACCGGATCGGGCCTTGCCTCGACCATCGAACCGTCGCACGGTTCTTTTGCAGCTTTACAAGGACTCTCTCGCCATTCCCGTTTCAACAACGCGAGAGCTCTTCCAAAAATTATACGAGGATAATCCATCCGTAATCTTTTTTTCTAATTCCATTATCGATACGAAAATCAATAGCTTTTTTCCCCTCGTCGTGTAAAATAAATTTCGTTATACGTCTAAAGAAATTTTCTCAAGAATATTTCAATACGACGCAAACTTCGTCACGAATGGAGTTATCTTTACGTTTTTTTCCTCGCTGTAAATTTTTTACTAGGATCAAATACTTACATTGTTCCCATCGCGACACTTGTTTCGTATGACTTTCGGGCAATAAATCGCGGAAAACGAAACGTCTGTTTTCTTCGGTGTAAAGTTTCGTGTCTGCTCGTCGCTACAGTTCGCACACAGCATGATTCTCTTGTAGTACGTAAATCACTCAGTTCCTCAATAGTCGAGAGTTCGGTGGAATCTCTCGAAGAGTGTATGTGTGCGAGAGAGATAGAGAGAGAAAGAGAGAGATAGAGGACGAAGCACTACGATATATGTGGGAGGGAGGGGGAGGGGGGATAAAACGTTTACCGAGCTTCTATCTCACCCAAGTTGCTATTCGTGTCGCTTGTTCTCGTCGCACCAGGGAGGCCCTCTACGTACGAGAACGAGAAGAGAGAATTGAGGTTTGGAGAGGGGGATGAAGCGACGGTGAAGAGGAAGCGAGGGGATGCATCGCGGTGGAGAGGACATACGTGTGTACTTTGGTATAAGGCAGTAGGTATGTAACTGCGGCGACGCATGTAGGTTAAACACACAGGCAAATACGTATACGCCATACTGACGGTGCTGCTACTGTGCCGAATACTCGAGATACGCCCGTAATACTCGTAGTAGTAAGGATCTGGAGCGTATAATACATCGAGTACTCGAAATTCGACGATCCATGGTGGGCCGTGTACGTTTTCGACACTCTTGATACCAATTTCACTTCGTAGGCTTAACAACGTTTGAAGAAATGGATTTTAAGTAAAAAAGAGAGAAAAAAGAGTATAACATAGGGAGTGAAGATAGGAAAGAAAAAAATGTTGAATTTCTTGTAATTTTGATTACGAAGGAACGAAAGTGATAACCGCGAGGCTACTCAGAGGTCATCTGTGGGACATCCGCAATGCGGCTTCCATACGTTGAAATTCAGATCGCGGATGATTCAACGTCCTCTCAAGCCCCTCGATATTGATTTCAATATTTCATCGAGAAATTCATTTCAGGAATAATATCGAGGATGGAATAAAGAGGCGCGAGGCTAAGAGATTTCCTCGCAATTATATCGCCGATATCGAAAATAACGAGAGGAAGCGACGGGCATCATCAAGGATCTCGCGGACAGCCAAGCGAGCAGTGAAAAACGACGAGGACTACGATCTCATTGTGTCATTGTATCGTGGAGGACTTCTGGTCCCCTTCTTTGCCTCCATTCCTTTTTTTCCTTTCTTTTCGTTCGTCACTTTTCTTTTCAGTCCGGACCAAATTGTCGGAGAAGTGAAGATCGTACGGTCGAACGAGCGAGTCGAGAAACGTTCCTTGGTGAGTTTTTGCGCCGTTTATCTAGTTCGGTGAGTTCGATGAGATATGAAATGCGCGGCGTCTCTGGCGGTGACGACGTGAACTAACGCGGTAGTGTAAACGGCAGAGAGAAAGAAAGGTGGGGTAAGATAGAGGACGCTATGTTCGGGAGACAAAAGAAAAGAGACGGCGATGGTCTCGGCGGGACATCTGTTGGAAGCCGTTTGAGTTTTAGTCGCGCTCTCCAATCTCTCGTTTTCTCCGTGGTAGGCTAACGGCCGGAAGTTACCAACGGCACGATTGAATTAACGGGATGGAGGAGCGCGTGAAACTCTCCTCCCTGGCACGTGTATACGTTTGCTGTCGAGGGGTAGCGTGTGTTCGAAGCGACGAGGAGGGTAAGTGAAAAGAGAGAGACAGAGAGAGAACGAGAAGGGATGGGCAAAGAGGAATGGAACGGGACGCGCGCCACAAGGTCGATCCGCCATTCCGAAAACAATCAAAACTTGCTCCGTGCGGAGAGAGCCTCTTCCTCCCTTTCCGTACATTCTTTCTTTCTCCCTCTATCACGCGAGACTCTCGACCCGAGGATGGTGCATTGTAGAACGAGTCCGGGAATATACAACGTTAGGTATAGGTCGAAGCGGATAGCGAGAGTCGACGCAGCTTTTGTCACTTCTATACGCTTCTTTTTCTCATTCTTCTTGCGTACCTAAATGTAAGAACGCCCGGACGTCGTAACAATGAGCAAATTCGTGTTTTCGGCGAAACTTTTCTCAAACGATATTCGCGTAACATCGAAGGGGGGAGGGGACTTTCTTGTTTTAAAGCTTCTTGTTTTCCCCGCTCGCACGGGGAATCAATTCATTATCGGCGAAGGAAAGAAGAAGGTCGAGCGTTGAATCAACCGGAAGCGCGAATGTTTGAATTCTTAGCTGGCTCTTCTTATTCGCAATTGCATGACTCGTGCGTCGTTGGGAAGCAAAGTTTCACCGTCGTCTTCCAAAACACTCTCTTTAATTTCTCAATAATTTAGAAATCCATTTTTTTTAAATGCGTCGAATATATTTTCATTGAAAATCTTAAAGATATAAATTTTTATTGAATTTATCGATTACTGACCGAATATATATATCATTTTTAATAAACTTTGTACAAATGTATTTTCCAAAGTTATACGTCGTACGTCCTCTACGTTTTATCGATGCTGGTAGGTAATTTCTGTAAGAGGGAGAAATATTTTTGCTGGTCCATATTTCCTGACTTTATCGTATGTATTTTGGCGGCTGCACCAAAAGAAAGTGCGGGCTATATGCGTCTCATGCAGTACCGATCTATATAGAACCAGCATTTATATATTTTTGTAAATTTATATATATATATATATATATACGTGTATAGGTGGAAGGAAGGTTTTCATCGTATAATGCGGATACCAATATCGCGAAACGACACGTAGGAATTCGCGCAGTAACTGCCATGCAGCTGATTTTCATGGAATCTTCTTCCCGCACTCCCTACAGATCTTGCCGCCATATTGCCGCGATCTCCACCATTCTGTCTGCGCACAAAGCCGAGAGTCACTCCAGTCGAAGGAATCTCCCTAGTACAATTCTCTCTACGTATTACCTTCGAGATGCTGAAACATCGTATTTCGCTATATTTCGTCCATATTCGATATAACGCCTAACGACAATCGTCGTATATATCGCGACAGCGAGATTCCTCCTTGCGATATTACCCTTGTACAAGTGCCATCGGCAGCAAGAGAACCTGACAGTTTACACAACGAAGTTCCCAGACACGAGACAGAGTCATCGGAAGAATTTCGCGATAGAAAGAGGAAGAGACAGTGAGAGAGAGAGAGAGAGAGAGAGAGAGAGAAAGAGAGAGAGAGAGAGAGAGAGAGAGAGAGAGAGAGAGAGAGAGAGAGAAAGAGAGAGGGAGAGAAACAGGAATGGGAGATAAACCACAACATTCTAATCGAATGCCACCGACATTTTTCTCATTCATCTTACTTGCGTCCCTTCCTTCATTTTTCCCAATACAAATCATCGCAAAAATTATATTAATCATTTAATACGCATTGAATTTAATTAATTAATATTTATTAGTGTACGAAAAAAGAATTTATTTATCGCAAATGATGTAAAATTTATAATATTTTCTCTTTTGTGTTAGAACTTATTTAAAGATGCTTTTGTAAACTTTGGTGAACTAACTTCACGAAGGGCTGGTGAACTACCCACCCTAGATGTAACGGAGAACAACGGACAGAAAGAGAGAGAGAGAGAGAACCGATATCACTCGAGGGCATTCGAGTCGAATTCAATTGAGTGCCGAGAGTCTGAGAGAATCACAGAGATTCTGTAGGTGTTACCCTCCTCGCCTTTCACTCGGCCTTTCAATTGTTCCCGAGTCTCTCGTACCAAAGTCGCGGACGCCCCCACCCTCGCCTTCGGGGGTCGTGTGTTAGCGAGTTCTCGCAGTTCGTTTTCTTCGCAGTAATAAAGCCGGATAATTAGCTGGGTAAGTACCGCGACTTTCGTTCTCCCCCCCTCCGTCCCTCCGCTACACCTCACCCTCATTTCGTCTCATGGTGAAAAACTCTCCCCCGAGGGTGCTTTTCCGCGAGAATAAACGACCGAATAACGACTAGGGCAGGCCAGAGGGAAACACGCCAGACCTGCTGAACACGATTTTACGTTTCCTACGTACAGCATGCTCAGCAGTATAACGCGTACCCTCGTCACTTTCCTCTCCCTGACGATCAAAATGGCGCACGGCCGACATGTACCGCGCGTCGAGTCGATGCGACATACGACCTTGTTAACGTCAACGATCGATTTTCTTACTTGGGTGCACTTGCTGCAACCGCAAGTACGGGCAAGACAGAAGTCGGGGTTCAAGTAGCGAATGAGAAAGAACGAGAGCGGACAAGCGTGACTAATCTGAATCTTCGACTCGTGACTTCCTCTCTTCTCGTCAAGTTGGGGTAGGTTTATGAGGCAGCGTCATCGAGCTGCTTTATACGTATTGTTCGTCGATCGATATAACGCTGTTTACATTAATAACAGGAAAAATCGAAGGGAGCGTTTAAATTGCGTGACGTGACGAATTAAACATTGTTTTTTTTTTAATTTTAAAGGTAGTCAAATACAACGACGATTGGCCATTGAAGTGCGGTTGATGGATTGCTGGACCATGATGGAAGGCGTCCAGGTGGCCACTTGCATATAGATCATGATTGACGGGAGCAAAGTAGACGTAGGCTCATCGATGTGTGGCAATCGGCGAGGATAGTCGTGGCTGGCAACTGACAACGATCTTGTCAGACCGTTTCAAATTCTCGTGGACCAATCTGTCGAGCGAGACCATCGACGACTGACGATGGATCTCGCCGTAGAGCACGCAACTCTTGCCCTTCTCTCTCTCTCTCTCTTTCTCTCTCTCTCTCTATCGCGCTCCATTGTATATTTTGCAATCGTCCTGTTCTCTCTAGCACCGATAATCTAGGACATCACGCGGGCATTATAGTGTCATGAACCGCGTTCGAGTACGCACCAGGGAACGGACCACGCCTACATCGCATAACACCGTGAAACCGCACAATTTGGAATGGATATAGAAGCATTCCACAGTCCAATAGCTACGTTGGACCCTTGTTATGTTGTAGAGCCGGGTGTAATATGCGCGTTGCTAGTTTCTAGCGAATTTTCGATAAAAATCATGAAAAAGCGAGTTTTTATGTTTTTTTTTGTTCATTTGCCACCGACAAATTGCGAAGAACCGGTAATAATAATGTGATATTCGTGTTTTATGGAGAATTTTTTATTCCGGCCTAGGAAGTCTTTTTGTACGAAAACAAAATTTCGTCCCATTCGACCTACCCAAAGTCGTGGAATTAAACTACGAATGTGAACTACTCACTATCAACACCTTGACGAGGGTCGGAATTTGTTTTTATCCAGAAATACTTTATTCTGAAGTCGTGGAATCGAAATCATCCCGTACAAGAAGAAAATGACATTTTTAAATGTCGGTTTGTTGCAGTATGTTCGTAAAAATGCGGAAAACGTGAAAATTCTGTTTCTCGAGCCTTTGACCGACAAGTTGGAACAAAACTCAATTATAAATATAATATCCTTGTTATGCGGCAAATTTACGATCGACATAGGCCCTTAGAGCTTGAGAAAGGATTAAAATTTACCGGAGTGGAATATGGCCAATTTAGATAGGTATCGCAAAACCTCAAAAAATTGACTTTTTCAGAGGTTCTAACGCCGTTCTTGTTCGTCCTACAGAAAATTTCACGGGTAACTTTTTAAAGTGCTCGCCGAGACGCGAAGAATGAGCCAAGGAACATTTGAATAGCTTAATTTTTGTGGCCGTGGCGACACTTAGGAAAAGGCGATTTTCAGGACCCATAGGGAGGGTCACGTGAAAAAAATGACCTAGGGTAGGGTCAATTTTTGTTTGCCCCAAATCGTCTTTAAATTATCATGTTCGTGTTGCGCGGGAAATTTCCGATTCAGAACTGACCCGACAAAGTGTTTTTGGAGAAAAAAAAATTTTGACCCCCCCGGACTCCACAAAGTCAGAAAAGTAAATCACGAATATTTACATCGGCACCTGGCTAGGGTCAAAAAGTTTTTTCGTCCAAAAAGGCTTCAATTGGGGGTTACGGAATCGGAAATTTCCCGCTGATGAAGATTATAACGTTATTTGACCCGAGATCTCAAAATCTCTAAGAGTAAAATGCCAAAAACCAGAAACAACGATGTACCCACTTGAGGTCGATAAAGTCTGAAAAATCGAAAACGAAACCATGATTTTCTTGTACGAGAAATTTACGATCGACGTAGGCTCTTGGAGCTTGAAAACGGATTAAAATTTACCGAAGTGGAATATGGCCAATTAAGATAGCTATCACAAAACCTCAAAAAATGGACATTTTATTAAATGGAATTTTAATGGATTTGCATTAAAAATACAGTGTGCACAATTCGTATTCCAAAATAAATAATACCTATACCTATGTATAAATTTTGATCGACCCTCTATATAAAAGATTTCTACAATTTTGTTTGTATTCATGATCAATTTCGCGATATATCGATACAAAAATGGTTCAACCCAACAAGTTCACCAGGCGCCATATGTTTGAAAAAATCTACCCTATCCCCGAAGTGTCATCAACACCTCGTTTTTACCTGTACGTATCAGGATAACTAGACAAAAGGGGTGGGAAGAAACGAGCATCGTTAAAATAACTAGACGTCGAATCACGTCGACCAGACGCCACGAGGACGAGAGAGTGGGAGAGACGTCGATGATAGCGAGAAGCAAAAGAGCGTGCCGCGTGTGGTTTCCTTCCAAGCTTTTCGTCGTGGGTGGAGCCCGAGTCGAACATTTCGCAAGTCCGAGAGATAGGAGAGAGAGAGAAGAGTCCGAAACGACGCCGTAGTCATCGCGATTGTTCCCCGTCTTCCGGGAAGAGGAAACGCCGCGCGGACCCGAACTTGGTTATCTTCATATATATACATATGTCTATAAAAGACATGAACCATCCGCCGCGCGGCGAAGCGAAAGGGTGGAAGAAGGAGAAAGAGAGGAGGCGCACGAGGAAAAGGACGAAACCTCGACAGCTGGGTTGGGCAAACTGACCCAGATAACTTCCAGTGAATGCACTCGCTTCACTTGGCTGAATCTCCATCCTCAACCCCTTACCCCCGTTCCGCACTCTTCCACTCCTCGCCCTCTATGCCCCAAGTCCGAGACTCCGTAGATATGTCTGTAAAATATAAATTCATCCGGTCTATATCCCAAACGTCGTCTCCTCTCCATTCCTCTCGCCTTCTTTTTTTCGCCTCCTTATACTCTTTTCCCCTTGTGCTTGCTCATTCAACTCTCCCTCTCGTGTTCCGTCGATCATCCTTTATGTCTCGTAGTAGAACGATCTCGAGTATGATCCGCTTTACAATTTTTTCATTTTTGTGGATTCTTTCCTTTGATTTTATTGGCGCGTTTCTTCTCGCTTTTTAACACCGATTCGAGGATCTTTCTTTTTTAGAGAATAATCTATGGTATTATTTATTGACGATTGATTATCGATTATTATTTATCGAATCGCTTGTTTTATTTTATTTGGTGTTTCATTAATCCGATATCGGTTTATTATTTATTGACGTATTTATTATTGCCACATCGAAATTTTTTTATTTTCATCAACCACCACACGCTTTTTTCCCTCGTCTTCACCGCTGTAAGCTGGACCGGGTCTAATAAAGTAGGACTCGAGGGTGAAAAAGCTTGAAAGAGTGTATCACGTGTGTCTTCGTGCCGAGTTTAAAATGTGCAGCAAAGTCGAGGAGGGCTCGAGCCTCCGTCTCATACATAGACCGAGTCAACGGGGAGGTTGGACTAGTCACTCTCGTCTCTCGTATAATACCACGCTCTTCACTATGGAAGGTGGCATATCACTGCCAGGATAAAGCTAGTGCGAGAGAGAGAGAGATACAGAGGAAAACTGAAGCTAGCCAACATTTTCTCTCTTTTCGCATGTGCTTAACGAGAGAAACCGGAAGTTGAAGGAGAATCCGGGGATGAGACATTGCGGGAGTACGAAATAATGTACGTAACAACTACTAGGTTATAGCTATACGTAAAAAGATATATGTACGTTTGTTGTGCATAGTAAAACAATGAGTGAGAAAGGAACAGAGAAAAAGAGCGAGAGAGAGGGAGAGACGGGAGAACGCATGAAATGGGAGATTAGCTCTTTGGCAGTGGTACGATTTAATCTTGGGGCTCGTTCGCCACGAGGCTCTTTTCGACTTTGTCGGCTTTGCCGGTGAGCGAGAGCCGCACACCGAGCGAGCTTAACAGTAGAGAAAGAGAGAGACGGAGAAGAGGGATCCCCAAGTAGCGAGTGTATAGTTCGTATATACGCCGCAAGAGGGACAGAGATAAAACCTAACAGAGAGGGAGGAAAAGCGCGATAGCCAGAGCTCGGTCTGTCGTGTGTGCGAGACGCGTGAGGGGAACGATACAGCTCATGTAAATTCGCCAACCGCGACCGCAGCATACCCGTTGCTTCGACAGTTCTTGTATCCTTTCAATTTGACGTTCGAATAAACTTGCGCAAAAAAAAATTGCATAACTGCGAGAAATATCTTCTTTCATTCGCCAAAATGAAAGAATGAATTTTTGGTAAAACGACATTTTTAATTAATCGTTCATTGGTTGTTTAATTTGTTTCAAGAGAAAATTAATAATTCGATAAAAATAGTGGCGTTATTCTCGAAGTTTCGAAATATCCTAAATACGTATTACCTATCGATTTTTTATTTTTCGAACAAAGTGGAACGAAATAAAAAAAGAAAAAGAAAGAACTTTTTTTTTCTTCATGAAATCGTCTTTCGAGGGATTAAACTTTCACTCTATGCACCGATAAACTCGGTCATTGTCGTAGAGCGACCTGCTTTCGAGTTATCGGAAGAAAATGGAAAGGACGAATGAAAGGAGAAAAAAAAGAGAGAAAATAAGGGCTGCACATGAGGGCCGGGGGGTTCAGAGAAACCGGGGGTAACCTTCGGCAGACGGTACCGCAATCTTTGAAACTACGGGCAGAAAAGAGCGAGCGGGGGATGAACGAAGAGAAAGGAGATTCGTTTGAGACTCGGCCCACGTACAAAATCCCGAGAAAGAGAGAGACTGGAAAAATGTCTCAGAGAAGTTGTGATAGATCGAGAGTCTCGAAGCTTCACTCTTATATATATCTACAGATACCGGCGTAGATTTTTACCAGTTTCCATGCACCTCGACTTTTTGCACTCCATTTATATATATCTATATGTATGTATGTGTACATTGTATATATATATATATATAAATATATCCGTATGTGAACTCGGGTCTCTCTTACGTACGTACATACCAGAAAATAAATATTCCTATGTACGTGTGTACATACATAAACATATATATATACACACACACAAAGAGGTACCTGGGTATAACGTGTATGCACGTTTTCACGTGTATATAACGCAAGCTTCATCGCGGTACACTCGTTGCTCTCGTGACTCGCGGAATCTCTGCCCTGACTCTGACTGACGTAAAACCCGTCGCCTATTTTTTCCTTTTTTCTCGTCGTTTCACGGGTTCGGTAAAAAGTTACGGCGCGCGTAAGAGAGAGAGAGAGAGAGAGAGAGAGATAGAGAGAGAGAGAGAGAGAGAGAGAAAGAGGGGAGGAGCTCTTGAAAAAGGTACCTGTACATAAAAAAGCCTCAATCAGAAGGGATTGATCGGATTTAGCTCGCGAGACTTGTCCTTTTTTTCGTTTCGTCGATCAGTCGACTACGAAAGCCTCCAGAGACCCTACTTCCATCACCACCAAAGTCGTCTCCCTCGTATGTCCCGGTCGTCGAGTCCCTATCTACGACTTTGCTCGAGGCAAAGACGTTATTCTGCTGCTCCACAGTCGGCGTTTAAAGCTCATATATATATATATATATGAGTTTTAAACGCCGCGTGTGTATATACGAGGCAACATTCCACGAACGCTTATATGCGCATCTATGCTTAGGGAGGTTCTCCCGTGGCGGAACGGCAAAGCGGTGTGTGCCTCGAGCGGAAACTAATTGTAAGTGACATCTCGCGGCGGTGTACGCTACCTGAAAGTACCTCTCGAAATATTGGGGGTTCCCCTATATATGCAACGAGGACAGTCGAATTCTCCTACTCCCTGGTGCATCCCCGTACACAAACCTATAATAGTACTATTTTCCTACGCTACACATATATAGTATACCGAGATTAACGAGCTGTACTTAAAGACGCCTCGCGCGTACATTCCCGTTCAAAATTTCGATTCGACGGATTCCTGAAAATTATGAAAATTTTCAAACAAATTTCAAAATAGTCAAGGTTAAAAAATAAACGCACGATATAAACATTCTTATTTTTATAAAAAGATTTTCTTGATATTTTTCGAAAGTCATTTCGCTCTAACCACAGTTTTAATAACTTTTCGATATTATTATAGATTCATGAAAGAAAATACGAAAAATTGATATTTTTAGGATTTTACAACATGCTCGATTTTTCTTAACATCTCTATATTATTATTATTATTATTCCTAAGTTATAAATTTTTTAATATGAACTTTTACGTGGGACTGTGAACACGAACCCTTAAACATGTAGGAGGGCGCAATCTGGATTAGCCGCATTTGTAATAGCTCGACGATACTCTCTCTCTCTCACACACCCACACATAGGGAAAATTCGTTACTCTACGCCCTACACACATTACATTACAAATCTCTCCGCTTTCCTTCCTCTGTTTATCTCCCTCTCTCTACATCTCTTTCTCACCGATGCACTTGGATGGCGTTGAGATCAACGACGATTACATTACAGGGATAGACAGTCATCGATCACTCTTGTTTGCCGGTTTCCTCGCTCTCCTCTCTCTCTCTCTCTCTCTTGCACGATGTCGAGCGGATCGTGCGGTAGTGTATAACCTCACCACCCTCTCTCAATTCACACACTCTCTCTCTCTCCCTTACTCGCTCTCTCACACCAGTACCAATAGAGCTTTCGAGGTTTCGACGCCAACGCGGTATCGTCCAGCGATACAGCGAGAGCAGAGAGCACGCGTGGTTGCGAGGTGGAGAGTTTGCAAGGGGTTGAGGAGGGTGAAAGGGGCATACATTGCTCCCGCGAGTACAATACCTTGTCCCAACTGCCGAATGTATTGCCCATCGAATAATGCGACACTCTCGGGGTTTCCCCGCAAACGCGAACTTCGCTCCTCCACATAATAGCGCTCGCTCTTCCGTTTTGTTATTTTCCGTGTTTGCGCCTGGGTTTGCATCGAACCCAGCATTATCGCGTGCTTAAACACCCTCTTGTGGCGATAATTGAGTGATGCACGACGAGTGCGAACGAATGTAGAGAGGGCTCGGCGTTTATGCATTTTTGTTGTCGTTGCATCGTGCTGGAGAAAATTGCCACTGGTGAGGACATTTGTCAATAATCGATTAAGTGACTGTCAATTACCGTACCGAATAAAAAGCTTTGTCATTTGTTTTTTTTTAACCATCGTTATTTTATTATTTTTATTATTTACATTCTGAATAATTTGTTTAATTATTTATACCTACGTGTATTTCTGCGAAATTGATTTATTGAAATTTAATTTTTTCGAGAGTTATTTGGGTGGAAAATTGAATTTTTGATATCGATATATTTTATCAGTCGGATAAAGTGTGTTTCAATCAAATAAAATTGACACTCGAAGAGATTTCGATGAAATCAGACCAATGCGAGTCGAACCATTGTTATTTTATTCGACACGAATCAAATAAAAAAAAACAAATAAACAAATAAATAAATAATAACTGAACAATTGATAAATCCAAATAAATAAAAAATTCTCAATTTTTTTCGAATTTATAAATAAACGTGTTAAGTCTCTGTCTCGATATAGAAATTTGTAGAGATATCCTGCTGGCATATAATCTAGCGGTTTATATCCGCGCGCGCCTATACGATAATTCTCATCCCTTGGGATTGCTTGCTCATAACCGTGCCGTGAAACTTCGCTATAGCTCTATGTAGCACAGTGTCGAAGCTGCTGCTATTGAAAAGGACCTCTTCTCAGTCATACGACCTATACTGTACGGATACACCAAAAGACACCGGGAGACTCCTGGGGTGATTATTGGTTGTTGGTCGTGTACTTTACACTTGGCGCGACGATATACATTCTCCTCGTTCGCCGATATACGCGTCCCGGAACTCGACGTTGGTTAGAAGGTACGTGGGAGCCCATTGTCGAGAACAGTTTTGCTTACAACAATGCTGAATGCCTGTCACACCCTTCGAGCCCTCGAATCGAAAAGCTCCTCTCCTTGTATCCCCACACTCTTGGCTTTGCCTCCTATCGCCTTAACCAACCACCGAATCATTTCTACTTTACATCACTAGAGAATTCTCCCAATATGATCTTTATTCTTATATCGCCCTTTGATAACAAAAAAATGAACGCGATCGAAATATCACAAATTATAATCGGAAATCGGATGGACCATCGAACGAATAAAATTTAAGAATTATTTCAACGATCGACGTATTTTTGTATTTTTTCAAATTTCTGAACAAATTTCATACGTTTTAAATATAAAGAATTTTCTTTTTTAATTACAAAGAAAATTTGCGTCTCGACGTGTTGGTTAAAGGGACAAAAGCATAAGCAACGTAAATATATAGACGATATTGTAGGAAGCACTTAGTGCATAGAACAAAGGAGATCGGTGATATAGGTAGGTGCTGCCCCTGGCGGGATAACGCGAGATGTACGTGTGGCTAATCCTTAAATCCTGGGATAATATTCACGTGATACGTTGGGGGAACGCACGCCGGAGGATACCACCCACTATGCTGGTATAGAATTTAACGCGCTGATGGGGCAGTCTACTGAGATACCAGCTGTGCAATATATGTGCGAGTGAGGTGAAGGAGAGGGGGGGGAGCAGAAAGCGCGACGTAGCAGAGCAGGACACGTGCCCAGCCGCAATCTCGTATCTGCTTCGGACGGATTCTCGCACTCCAATATTTCAAGCGTGTCAGGAGCAAGAGCTCCATAACCGGTGAACCCTGAAAGACTCTTCAAAAACCTCCTGCTGACCTGCCGCTATGTATACATAGATATATAGGTATATATATATAAATCTATGTATAAAAGAGAGAAAGAGAGAAAAGCTCGGCCGCGAGATGTATTAGCCACCTAGTGGCCATGATCCTCGACATTATCCTCATGCCGGACCTTTTCCTCGGCTAATGCAACGTTTATCACCGAGGGTACGAGAAGAAAGTCCACGCGGTGGAGACTTCGACCCACTTAAGGTCGATAAAATCTAAAAAACTGGAACTGAAACTGTGATTTGTTTTGCCGTACGGGAAATTTACGATCGACCATAGATAAGAAAAAACATTAATTCGTTACGTTATCACGTTTATTGTAAAAAGACGATAATTATTTTATTTACAAATATTTTTTAAAAATTACATGTATTGATTGATAAAAATGAATCGAGGCTTGGATCAAAATAATGAGCTTTCTCGACTGAGAATCGTTTAAAAATTCAATCCGTCGAGAACGTATTCACAACGATTTTTAAAAGTAAAATTAAAGCACTCGTTCTCAATTGGCGAGAGTTAAGGCACGAGGAGAAGCGATATTTTATTCTTTCATCAAAGATCATAAATTCTTAATTAAACGTTCATAAACGTAATAAATAAAAAGCTTCGGCGAACCAATCTCCATTCTTATCTCTTTTCCACTTCTTATTGCCTTTTTTCATTCCTTCTCTCTTCCTCTCTCTTACCGCAGTCATATTCAAATTTCCAGCTATTTCCACTACTCGCCCCAGTGTCTCCCCGCTTTCGCCTCCTCTTCTCTTCTGCATAGATGCATCTCGCCACGGGAGAGGCGAGTTTTCGCGTATATCGCCACGGAGCTAATCTCCCATTCAGCGTCTCTTTCTCTCCCTCGCACTCGCGTGTTCCGGCAAACCCTCGCGGCTTACCACCAGCACGGTCCGCTCTCCCTCTCCTCCCAACCCCACCCTTACCCCTACTTGAGACCCACCCCTACCCGACCTATCTGCGAAGTCTCATGACTCCGACCCAAGTTGCACATATACACCTAGTACACCTTGTGTACACACACGTATGTGCTAAAAGACCAAAATAAAAAGGAAAAAAACGAAGCAAAAAAGGAAAACGAGAAAATACGAAGCAAAAAAAAAAGAACCAGTATGGGCGTGGGCTGTGTATGATTTTTTTTTCTTTTTTTTTAAGTAGAGAGAGAGTGAGAGAGGGCGGAAAAGAGAAGAGTGGGAATTGATGCCCCGAGGGTGAAAACAAAAATAAGCCCTTCTCTCAGCGATGAGGGTAAAGAGAGTGGAGATAGATGGAGGAACAAGAGTGTGTGTGTGAGAGAGAGAGAAAGGAGGGGTTAGAGAAGAAAAGGGATAGAGAAATGGATCGAGGCGCGGTGAATCTGGAGCTGCGGTGGTTTAGCAGTGCATACTGCATGCATATCCTTCGTTGCCTCGGGCTAAACAGCCACCGAGCTACCAGCCACGACATTCGCGTTCCTCTCACCGGCACTCACTCCCTCTCTCTCTTTCTCTCCCCTCGACGACTGCCATTAGTATTATACTTATAGGTGCCTAGGATGTAGATAGTACAAAATAACCAGCTGCAGCAGCACCAGCAGCAACAGCACCCCGAAAAGCAACGAGGCGAGCCAAGCCAACGTCGCCACCGTTGCACGCCTTCCCGATAATTACGATGCCACTGACAAGGGAGAAACGAAAATGGGGAAGTACGATAATTCGAGAGAAATAAACATTCGCCAGCTCGGCGACCCAAAACCCCGAGACAGACTTTGTGCCCGTTCCTTTTCCGTTTTCGTCGCGACTCGACTTCCAAATTGCGCGAGGGTTTCCATCGTATTATCGTAACGCAATAATTGTCAACGACACGACCTTATATTTTTGGCACAATTAATCCGCATTGAACGTTTCCTGCCAAGTGGAGCAACTCTCTCGACCACGAACATCTGGGATAGAAAGCACTTTCTTATTTTTTTCTCGTATTACGATTTTTGCAATCGATCTGATGAAAAAATCGCGATTAAATTAAAAAAAAATCGTACAAAGTATTTTAGAGGAAAATGGCGAGGAGAAGCAATGTAAAAACCTTTTTTTTTGCTTAATTACAGAAGAATATTTGAAGAATATCAAAATTTATGTATTTTTTTCCAAATTTTTAATTCGAGACCTTGTTTTTCGTATTTTATTTCTCGTTCGCAAAAAATAAACATACGCATTTCTTTTTATCAGTCAAAAACAGCAGTTGGAAGATTCCTGCTCGTCTCCATTTTTTATCAGAAACCGCTAAAAAAACGAAAATAAAAGAAAATTAAAAAGTCGTATATTTTCTCAGTTTTTAAATCAGAGACGGTTAGTTACATCGTAGAATACAGTTGGTGTTCTCCGTGTTCCCTCTCACACCCTTCAATCCCGAACCATCGTTCGTGTCGTTGGACAAATTTATGCGACCTGCTTATCTAAACCTTCTCCGGGGGTGTGGCAGCATCGGGGAAAGCGTGCCCCCACCCCCCTTTCTATTTCGCGAGTGAGACGGTCTTCGCAGCAAACCTTCCCTCTCCTCTCTATCTTATGCACCATGGCAGCTACACGGAGAACTACCGGTTTACGAGAGCGACGTGCGATTCTCTACGGTGCAATCGGTGCCCACGTCGAGAAACTTGGCTCGTTCACGTCGCGAATGTCTTTATATTTCTCGCGGTGCAATGTATACATAATATACGTATACGTAGAATTGGCCTAATACCCGGTCTTTGGAGGTTCGAGGGTGGCAAAGATGGAAGTGAGAGGGAAGTACACGCAAGTAGAGTAACGATATTTGCATTCGTGAAATTTTGATGACTGGAGGAAAGGTGGTGCCCTCTGTTTGTACACTCTTAGATTGTACGAGTGTGTATTAGTTGCGATAATGCACGTGGTAAGTTAGGAGTGCACAGAACAATACTTCTATACATATGTGCGTGCCTTGGATAATTGTATAACGTAATGTGGGGCAATATGGACCACTGAAATATTCGTGTTTATAAAGTCTAACGGTTCAAGGGTGGAAATCCGATTTTATGGCGATGTTATTTTTTTTTAGAAAAATACAGTTTTGATGATCCGGCCTGGATGTATTTTATCAATTTTTTTCACTATTAAATTTTCTCGATTATAGAAGGAAAAAATTGTACGAGCGATATTAGCGTGTCGGGGAAGGGGGCCCAAAGCGGGCACACTAAGTTTAAGTAAGAGAAAAACGTATATTAATACATAGATTAGTAATACTTTTAATGCTATTAGATGCTAAATTTGTTGTAGTTTCATACCCAATGCATAAATTTCTCGTACGAGTCAAGAATATGAAACTAAAATCCAAAATATGAAACCTTTTCGAATGCCCACTTTGCCCGGAGGCTGGCCTAAAGCGGGCATGAGCATTAGGGCAAAGTGGGCACGCAACGGGTAAAGCGAGCATGCGTCTATTTTTAATGTCTAATTAATAAATAAGAAATGTATACTTATTGATGAAAATATCAGAAGGGCAATAATAAAGAATCTTTATTGCACAATAACATAATTAGGAACATCATTTTGATATTAATTTAAACATAACTATTATAGGTACTTAAACTTTATCTAAAATTAAAATCGCTCAATCAGCATTCTTATAATTACTCAGTTGTCATCAGTGACTTTGCAGTATTTTCTTCATAAATTCAACAATCAAACAAAATAAAATATTGTTAAACAAAATTATTAAACAAAAATCTCACTTTTGAAACAAACTTATAGTTTCATAAAACTTTCACAAAATCAAAAAGAATATTGAGAATACTAGACCTAAAATTAAACAAAGAAACTGTTCAGCTTTATTTCAGTCACCTACTGCATCACTTTTTTCATCGTACTTTCACTCCAAAGACCTTGATCTGATTTTCTTTTATATTTATTCACCATCCTAAAGGAAATGAAATGACTAGAGTAGGTAAATAACACAATGATAATTATAAGAAAATAAATATTTAGCGTCATTTCAATGCAATCAACAGACGGCATGGCGAGCATGATCACGAGGGCATAGTGGGCATGCTCGCGTTGCCCTGCTCGCTTTGCCTTTTACGTCACGCCCACGTTTTCATCGGAACAAACCTAAACTTTATTTTCATATTTACACGCAAATTCGATTAAATTAAAGTAAGATAAGCCCAATACACAAGACGCATCTTGATAATAACATAGAGCACTCAAAATCAGGCAAAACACAATCTACATACCATCCTTTTATTGTATAAAAACGACGAAATTCTTTTTTTTTGCACACGAGCCTTAGGGTTCGTCCGAGGTGCGGGGTACAACTACCGCGGAGAGTGGCGGGGCGGGGGGTAATGTCTATGAGACGCGAGACCACGTCGAGTTTGTTTACGTTGATTTTTTATGGGGTGCTCGCTTTAGGCTGGTGCTCGCTTTGGGCCCCCTTCCCCTAAGGGTTATTTTCGTATTGTGATAAAAACATAACGAAGCGGATTAACGGCCGATCGTGGCAAAATTGATAGAAATTTCTAGGAAAAATTAAAAAACCCCAGAATTACAACGTTCCATTGTCAAAATTAAGAATTTCAACTTTTCTTAATAATATCTACGCGTGAAACTTTGTTATTTTCTGAGAAACAAAGTTTAATACTTGTTTTACCGTACAATTGAGAAAGTAATTAAACGCGGCAAGATTAAAAATGTTGTGGAAGCGTATTCGTACGTAAAACCACCTTGACGTTCTCCACGGACCGGGCCATATTACCCCATATTTACCTCTATACCTCGCAGTAAGTACAAATTCTCGCTCAATTCCTTCTCCTCGTATACGTATTGCCGCTTCTACTAACATTCGAGTCTGGTGTAATGCGGCATAGCGAGAATGAGAGAGTCTTGCTCCGTGGACTGCGGAATGCCGGTGCAGCCTTTGGCGTTCTCGAGGGGTAAACTTTGTAGAATCGCATCTCGGCTCTCGCGTACCTAATACGCCGGAGCTCCCACGAGCGATAAGGGCGAATGGAACGATCAAAGTTTCTCTCTTCCGGTCTCACAGTTTGACTCTGGCTAGCTCTTTGGAGTTCATAAATACATATATATATATATGTATTTAATATTAGAACCCCGAGTGTTGTTGCTTTCGGTCACTTCATTCATATACAATGATAATAATTAGCCTTGCCACAACTCGGAAGACCCGAGCCGCATAATTCTGCAATCCTCAAGAGGGC
This sequence comes from Netelia inedita, assembly GCA_964017225.1. Taxonomy (NCBI): domain Eukaryota; kingdom Metazoa; phylum Arthropoda; class Insecta; order Hymenoptera; family Ichneumonidae; genus Netelia; species Netelia inedita. The sequence goes on along the minus strand of OZ024920.1, from coordinate 36,078,278 downwards.
GAAATACGAGTTTTTAAATTACTTTTAAAACTTGTTCGTTCAGCGATCTTAATTTTCGACTATATTTTCAATCCCTCGGCATTTTCGCTGCCACGATTTGCGTACCGAGCGAATAAATTACATTTTCCTATATTACAAATTTATTTATAAATCAGCTCGGGAATAATTTTTATTAAATCGAGATAAACGAATCAATTATATTTTCACTATTTATTTGTAAATTTGTACAAAAATAATATCCGTTTAATTCAAATAAATTACTTTCAATTTCTACTCAAATTATAAAAATTCATTCGGATTTTTTCAACTTAAGCCTCGTTTGAAAAAAAATGTAAGATTGTCGTATATTTCGATGCAACATATATTTCGTAAATTGATAAAAGGCCGTAAGGAGTACAAGAGTGCAACGAACGAAAAAAAGAAGGGTAGTGCGCAGGAGCGTGCGTTCATACCCTCTTGGCGTTCTATGGAGAATACCGGAGAAAAAAGAATGAAAAAGAGAGAGAAAGAAAAAAAACAAGAGGATGAGCCGACGGTCAGGGAGCCCGCGAGAGGAAGGGTTTCGCTTGGACGACGTTGCGCACACGTATGTATTATACAAGAGACGAAAGGCAAAAAAAAGAGAACCTGGGCGGATTTTAACGCCCTCCGGCAATCTCGACCGAGCTGCTCTATTTTTCAACGAGTTTACACACATTTTCGCTGAAGCGTTTGAGCACGTAACACTCGCACCCATATACGATACTCTCGTATCCACTCTCTCTCTCTCTCTCTCTCTCTCACCCTCTGTCCTAAAAGGGAGGCTGGAGTGGGCGAGTGAGAGCAAAAGTGAGAGAGAGAGAAAGAGAGAGAGAGAGTAAAGTCTCAAGGGCCTGTAGTTTGGCCAACAACGACGTCGCGCGCCAGCGAAGCTTGTCCGACGAGAAGAAAGATCCTTCTCGGAGGGTTTCTCGAGTCTTTGCAGTGCGAGAGAGCGCAAGATTCGTGCACTGCACATGTATAACAGAACGACCGTACTAGACGTAGCCCCATCGCAAGGAAACATCGTCGCTTGGTCTCTCTACTATTCTCGCTGGAGCCTCGTGTCTACCGTTTTACCGAAACGAAGAACGAAAGAATGGATAAAAGAGCGAGAGAGAGGGAGGGAGAGAGATAGCATGAGAGAGGATTACAAAGTTGGTTTCGATTCCAATGTGCGGTAGAGCCTCGAATGTTTCAAAATACACGATCTCTTTTCCGGGCCTTTATCTCTATTTCACTCGCTGGCTTGTATGTGTTTTTTCTCGTACGGAAAAATCCCCGCGAGCTCCCAGACACCACAGGATGTATAGTAGCTCGCATGCTACACGAGGTAGACTTGTTTACCTGAAGTGAATCTGGTGCGGTCTCGTTGCAGCTCTACCTACTATTTTTATTTTTTCTCGTATATTTTCAATAGCACGAGAAACACGGAGCGAGAATCACTCTTCTTCTGTACGAGATTGGAAATGGTTATAATAATAGTGATGATAATAGGAACGGACTTGATTGATTAATTAATAACGCATAAAGAAAAGTAATAAAAAAATAAACGAAAGAGAAAAAGTAAATTAAATTAATTAAATTAGACGAAGTAAAGAAAAAATTGATTAATAAAATTAATTAAACGAATAAATTACATAAATAAAATTAGCAGAGTTTTGCAAAGAAAATTAGCAAAGAAAATTATTTCAACAGATATGTTTTTCCAACATTTGCTCGCGTCACGGTCAAGTAAACAAAAATTCAATAAAGTACGACGATGTAAAATTTGCTATCGCAGCCACTTTCAACAAGAGTAATTGATCTTAACCGGTGGTTATTGCCACCGTTACGTGCCCCGACCATGGGGAGAAATATATGGCGTGTAATGAAGCAAAGAGAAACCAGAGGGCGGATACGAGATATTTTGCAATGCAAATATATCGCACGTTCAGCCGTCTCAGTGGCGAGTCGTTGAATAAAAATAATTGATCCGTTCTATACGCGGATATGAGAAGGCAGGGGAGGGGGGATGCGAGAAGGTACACTTTATATATCGAAGATATATAAAACACAGGACGATCAATGAATATTTCTTACGTGTTCACCGTTTAGACGAGTTTCCTGTTTCTTCTCTTTTTTTCGCAAAAAGTTTCTCATTGGGAAGAGGCAAGTTTCTCTCCCCCTCGCATTTTCTTTTTTTCTTTTTTCTATTCATTCCTTTCCTTCTTTTTGCCTCGGAGCAATGAGGCGCGTATCGCGTTTATAAAGTTTCCAAGGAAATTTTGCCCGATAAGAAAAGGGTGTTACGTCGCAAAGTTTTTTTTTCTCTTGTTTTCTCGTCTTTTTTCTGCCGTCGGAATAAAAATTTGCGACAATGAGTGAGCGGAATGGCCAAGCTCGGAGGGGAGATAGAGCGAGGCGTACATCAACCGTGCGACTATACTCGGGACGAGTTTTACGTGGGTGTCGAATCCACCTCATGGAAAATTCATACACCGTGGGAGGAAAAACAAGAAATTGATTTACGTTCTATTTTAATAAAATTTTCGCGACGAGAAAAAACATTTCTCTCTTACGTTGAAAGAAAATAAATTCGTATCAATTATTCGACGTAAGACGTTGCAAGTTTTACGACGATACTTCGTACTAAATTAATTATTTAGAACGAGTGACGCGCGAGTCAAATATTAATTGAATTTCTTTAACTTTTTTTCTTTTGTCTCTCTCTCTCTCTCTCTATTTCTCTCTCTGTCATCGCAACGTCCTGCTCGCGAACAAAGTTCGCAATTTATTTCGGCCCGGGGGACTTGACGTTCTCGCGGTTTGTCCGTACTAATCCAAACACAAACGAAACCCACCCTTCACCCCTTCTCCACCCTCACCATCTGTAAGCACACACGAAACTTTCGAAAATGTATAACAATACAAATTCTGGTGAAATCCGCGTATTTACATGTGGCTGGTACCAACGAAACACGGTACGATTAAAATTGAAGTTGCGATACAACGAGCAACAAGGGAGGGGCTATGGAGGCAGTTAAAAGATTTAACGAGATCGTGGATCGTTTCGACTCGACGAAAATGGAATTAAAATGAGAAACGATATATTCGTCATTTTGGTCACATCTGCCAACGATGACGAGACCGAGTCATCAGGGATAGATGCCAATTTCCAATAGGGAATATACCAATACCTACCCCCTCACTCCTACCCTCTCCCCTGCCCATATATTCCCGATTTCGTCGATTTTCCGTATACTAAATAGACGCAATAAAATCGTACGATACGTTATGAAAATATCGTTTAGATCGTAACGGGGCAAAAGCGGTCGCGACGAAATAGAGCGGAACGCGGAAAAAACGAAAGAAAACAAAAAAGTTGAAGGGACGAGAGAGTATTGGCGTATAGCTACGGTGGACGCTATTTCTCCATTGCCATTTTTCCGATATAAAGGTTGTAAAATTCGGAGCATTATTTTCCGAACGTAGCGCGCAATATCGTGGACAATTTCGTGGGTACCGGTAGTGCCGAGAACCGAGGCTTGAGCTGGCCCCAATGTCTGTTTTTACTTGATGGTAGGAGAAGGAGGAGGAGGAGAAGGAGGAGGAAGAGTGAGAAAGAAAATGGCTACTGTACAAGAGGGAAGACTGTAGTATAGCCGTCTGGGTCAGGACTCTGTCGTTTGTCACCCGGTTCCTGCTCCTGCTGTTGCGACTGGTCTCCGAGAAATTGAAAAGCGAGCTTTGACTTGCGGCTCACGTGGAACTTCCCCTTTTTCGCTTTCTCTCTCTCTCTCTCTGTCGCCCTCTCACTCTCTTTCTTGCCCTCGAGCTCGTTCTCTCGTCGAAACTCTCTTATTTCCTTGCCTCCCTCTCGTAGCTCGACTAAGCGGATATAGCTAATATAGCGCGAACGTTTTCACTCGTCGGTAGGTACACCTTTTACAATCACGAACAGTTTAAACGCACGACTAAACGTTCGACCAGCCATCGTGATCAGTTACCTCTTCGCCCTCCTCCGGCTTCGCTGGTTCTCCAATGATCCGCACGTTTGCCCTTCGTTTATTCGATCCTTCCAACTTTCTCTATTCTCGTCTTCCTCCTGTTCGCGTGACGAACGCTATTCGATTTTATTGGTAAAAACGTAAATGATTTATTTGTTTTATTTTATAGTTTCTTCGAACGGATTAAAAACGCTAGACACGAGCATCGAGTCGTGGTAAAGTTAATTGGAAATTTTCTAGTCGTAGATAACATTTTTTTTTTAAGAAACAAAAATTTTATTTTATTTTTAGGCACAACCCTCGTGACTTGTTTATAGCCAAAATTTCGTCTTTATCCAAACTAACTTGAACGAACGATGGAATTTCCGACGAAATTCTTGAATTCCGTATGTCGTCGTACCATCCGCCATCTTGCGTTTCTATTTATTTTCAGCAAATGTCTACCGCTGCTATCGACTCCGAGCAACGCTTTCCCGCATTCTTTTCCCCTCGCCGTTTACGTAGGTATTTCCGTTTATTATTGTCGGTCAAAAGAAAAGGTCACGGTCTACGTTGTTCCCCCGTATTTATTTCTCGTCTCTTCCAAGTCTCCGTTACTTCGCACGCTCGAACCTTTTCTTAACCCACCATTTTGTCGACTCGTACAGTTTTTCGTTCGAACGCGCCTCCAGGGTTTACCTTCACCCGACACCACATGGCGCGTCCCGTTTTCTCGCTGTATTTCGTTTTCTATTTTTCTTTATCGAGAAAAGAGAGATCCGCTTACACGTTTCCTCGACAATTTTCACTTCCTACAACCCTTTTCCATCCCTTCGTCGTCCGCCCCCGCCCTCAACTTCTTCCCCCTCACCACGCATCTCGTCTCACCCGGTTCGCTTGGCACGTCTCGGACGACTCTCGTACCGAGTTACAAAACCCTCCCCTTGCCTTCCGCCTACACCCCCACCCTCTTGTCTATATACATCGAGCCATAGATCTCATACTTTATAGGCACTTGGCACAGTTTCGGTGAAAAGCATGTGCGACGAGGGCCCGTAGTCGTTGTCGCGAGGAGCTTCGCGGAGTACGAGAAGATGAGAAAAGAGGTATCCGGAGGACGGAAGCAGGAGGAAAGGGGACTGGGTAGAGGGAGGGTAGAAGGAGGAACCGACGCCGAGAAAGAGACGAAGCGGGGAAATGTTGGCAAAATCTTCTTTGAAAGTTTGATCAAGTTTCGGAAGAACCGTCGAAGAACCTCTCCCTCCTTCTCCTTCTTTCTCTCTCTCTCTCTTTTTCTTTCTTTTTCTAACCTCCTACCGCATTTTCGCACCCTTTGCATCCGCCGCCTAGGAACAACTCATACTTTTCCATAATATAATATATTCCTTTACATATCGGCGTTTCCGTTCGCCGACCGGTTACTTTTTCTTTAGCACCGCGTCGTCGTCGTCGATCTTATCAGCGTTACCGGCTTTGTGTTTCTAATCCTTGTGGGGTTACATACATATACATATATATATATATATATATATAGGTGTGCGTGTGTACGTTCGTCGGGTCCAAAAGCGTGAGGACTATCCTCGCCACAAGACGCCGATATACCGGGATACGGAGTTGAGGAATGCATAGTCTATAACTAGGTTGGTTACGTTATAACTATAGGGCGGTGCTGGTTGCTGCCAAGGTCCTCGAGAATCCCATCCATTATCGTAGCCCGCGAGCTTTCCTACCTCTCCTCCGGGAATCCCCCGATCCCCGAGCTTACCAAATCCCCTCTTCTCTCTCACTCTCTCTGTCTCTGTCTCTCTCTCTCTCTCTCACTCTCTGTCTTCGACGGCATCCGTTCCTACCGAGGGAATTCCACGCGATAAATGAGTCGTTCACCGTTCACCACGAACGAGACCGTGCGGCCGAGAATCTTATCCTGCCACGCCACACCGGGCCCACCACCTCTCTTCGCTCTTTCTCGCCTCATCCTCTTTTTTCTCTCTCTCTCTCTCTCTCTCTCTCTCTCTCTCTCTCTCTCTCTCTCTCTGCCTCGTCTCATTTTATCTCTGGCAATGGGACAAATGAATTGGCCCAGAATCTCCGATTAATCAAATTATTCCATTACAACATTCCACCGTTTCTCGCGTTTACTTACTTTAATAAACGTGCGTGATAAATCGCGGTCTAGAACGAACTTCGTTGCCTCTTTTCTTTTTTTGTTTGTTTATATACACAGACGAAACGTGGAAAAAGTGAGTAATTTTTGTTAAGCGGTTCTGCGCTCGAGGAAATCGAGGGGATGAAGAGTATTCAACGGGGTTTGAAAACGGTTTTTCTCTAAAAAGCTTGGGAAAATTATCTCTCGTTTTTTTTTCTCTTTAACCCCCCGCCCCAACCCCTCTTTTGCTCCATTCCGTTGCCCGAATAAACCAACCGCGTGCTCTCTTACGGGGAAAAAGGGAGTAAAATCTATAGAGAATATTAGGCTGGCCGTTTTCCGCGTATTTATTTCCAGTCGCGTGAAGCACCGCTTTTTACCCCCTCCCTCCCACTGCCGCCGCACTCTGTCCCACCCCTGTTATATATATAATCACGCATACGGACGAAATCTCTTTTTACCTTTGGCGAACCAAGCAGCCGCGAGTGTGAGAGACACGCGAGAGTTTGAATTCGGAGCACGTGTTGGCGCGGAAGCCAAGCGAGTTTTATCGCACCGCTCGTTTCACCTTTAGCCCTGGCTACCCTCGTATGTATATATACACATATATAAATATATATACGTGTGTGTGTTCGTGCCTATCGTGTGTGCGACGCTGTACTCTTCTCTCGCTGCACATACGCCCCTATTACAGTAGTGAGTGAGAGAGAGAGAGAGAGAGAGAGAGAGAGAGAGAGAGAGAGCGAGAACGAGAGCGAGAGAGAGAGGGGAAGAGGGAAGAAAAAAATCGTACCTTACATTTTTCAACCTCTCGTTTTTCTCACGTACCACGTGACCCTTTCTCCCTCTCTCTCTCTCGCTCTTTTCCTTTCTCCCACTATTTCTCTCTCTCTCGCTGTCGCGGACCCTCATTTTTTTCAGAAACTACTCTCGTTTCGTTTCAGACCTTTCCCGAGCCCACATTCGCTTCGTCCCATACGTGTACCGTCGTTTATATATATACCTACGTGGCGTACATGGTGTTCCTGGGCATGATAACGCTAGTTGGTGCACGGGTCCCGCGAGAATGTTAAAAATGCAAAAAAGAAAACGCGGAAGAAGCGTAATGACGAAGAGACGAACTCGCGCGAGAGAGCCTCGCGCGATCCGGGCATTTTCTCTTACGAAGCACCGTACTACGGATAATAGGTTGCGCGTACTTCTTCTCACTTCTTTTTTACGTGACACACGTTGGCCATTTCTAGTTACGGTATCTTCGCCCGGCCCGCGGATCTCGACAACCGCCTCGTTTCGCGGCTACACGTTTTCCCTTTCTCGACGTGAGAAAAATGGCATTAAAAAAAAAGCTCGCGACCCTAAAAAAAACAACGAAGCATACAACATTTTTAAACATCCCTAACGATCGTTATCCGGCGCGATAAGTGAATTTTTGTGTCGTACGTGGTTTCGCGACAAATGCGAAAAATAGTAATAATGAAAATTTCGAAATTGTCCAAACAATTATTATCAATCGTCGAAGAATATTTCATAATGAAATTTAACCGATCGAAATAGAGTTCGAAAAATCAGATTATTTTCACAATTATAAGATTTTTTGGAATTCCGGTCTGACTAAAGTGCCGCAACTTTAAAAAAAAGTAGATATCGTTTCTATGTGTAAATATTGGTACCTACATTAAGCGTCAGAAGATACCCAACAATAATGATAATATTTATTATTATTATTATTATTATTATATTTGTTGTATCTGGTAATAATACCTAATAACAATAATAATAATAATAATAAACAGATCTCGCGCTACTATTATAAGCGGATAGTTGGCTGAGTTTGGTGGGACAGGGAGATTTGCGCCGGAGAATAGCGAGAATAATGTCAGGAACATCTGCTACCACCGACAATACCACGTATATATTCCCATTCCCCCTACGACACGAAGCCAAGTAGCTTATACGCGTTGACGATTCCGGACAGCGCGCAACTTATGTCCGTATGTATATATCTATATACGTATTCAACCCTGGAATGATTAACTTGCGAGACGTCGGTGAAGAGGTCGGCGAAGCGGGGTAGGTACAGGGGGTGAGAACGACGACACACGACGACGGGCCGGAGGATGACGGGGATGCCGCCGTAAGGGGATGAAGACAAGGAGGTCGGTCCAGGACGCGATATTCGAACCCCACAGAAATCTATCCACAACGGCCACTATCGCTCTACGTACCCCTTGATAACCACTTCGTCCAAGACTACTAAGCCACCTATCGCTCGCTCGCTCTCTCTCCCTCTTTCTCCGTCCCTCGATCTCGCCTCCTTCTCACCCTCTCGTGAACCGCCTCGTGACCACAAACTTCGCCATTCTGTGGTCCGACATGTTTCGATCCTTTATTCAGCGAGGTGGAAGTTACTAGAGATAAAAAAAAAGAAAAAAAAAGACGAAGAAGAAGAAGAAGAAGAAGAAAAAGAAGATGGAACGAAATAGAGCTGGATCGAGAGAAGAACTTTTATCCTCGAGTACCTACTGCTCGTTAAATCGTGATATCGAAGGGAAAAGCAATACGATTGCACATCACTCGATGAAATCCGCGCGATCCGACTTCACGTCCTTTATAATACGTACCTGCCACGATTGACCGATGCGGACACAAAAGTTGACTACATTTTTACGATTCCACCTGACACGAACTTATTGGAAAAATGCTGACGGCATGAAGGAAATTCCTGAAAGCTGGCGAGAGATATCCAGAGAGACACTCCAGTTAGAAGGGGGGATAAACTTGGTAATTACTTTTCTCTACCTTTGACTCCGTCTGATTAATTTCTCGTCTTTTACTTTTTTTTCTTCATTCCCTTACGAACGAAACGATTTTTTTCCCTCGGTCGTTACAATTTTTATAGGTCAAGCGGGACGTGCGAGAATTGATAAACGTCGATCGATTTAATTTTGTCAAAAATTACCGCCAGATGAAATAAATTTATTATTGAACTAAAGAATAAATAAAAATTTGTATCAAATCAAATTTATTCGACTCTGCTGATTATTACCCAGACGTGATGAAAATTGTACGATTAATTCCTCGCTATTATATCATTACATCACTTTAATTCAATTCGTACAAAGTACATTCGAATCGAAAGAATTCTTTTTGATTCGTTCACGTTTTATCGTCACCTCGTTCGTTGCCTATCGATTAGTAAAATTGATAATACGTTGTTCAAATGGAACGGTGTATACGGAATCAATCGAAGGGGACACGACGGGGCTTTCCGAGATTATACAGCAATCACAGACGAGGCGAGAGAAGCTCTCTGCTAGCCCGAAGGGAGAAGGAGACGAGGAGAGACCAAGAGTGAGAGAGAGAGAGAGGCAGACAGACCGACAGACAGACAGAGAGGGAGACGGTTCACTCCTTGAAGCAATTACAACACGGTTGGCTAAGCAAGCTGTTATCTACTATTGACGCTATTGATGTTACTGTACAACGTGCTTGGCTCGTTAACCGATTGGCCCATTAGCCTACGCGCTCGATGACTTTACGCATTTCCTCCCGTATGTCCGTTTCAATCGATATATATATATAAATATATAGCTATTACATATAAACCAATACAAGATTACAAGGCCAATTCGATAAACTGCATAGCGCACAGGACACCACAGAACACCAGTGTCCTTTACCCGTTTCCCATTTTTTTTTTCACGTGATCCAACAGAATTTCATACCCTCTACGACCTACGACCTTTTATAGGACACTGGGGCGAAACTCGTACCTTCTGCAACGTCCATATATCGCCTCGTAGAAACGTTGAGCTCTCCCGCTCGAGCTTGTATGTGCTGGGACAAATCAGAGGAAACAGCTTGCAGATTTCCATGCGTCCCTATAAATCACTCTTTCATGACTTTGACGCCAAGCAGAAACTACCAGGGTACACCCTCGATGACCGTTACGAGTGTTACCACAGATATGGAAACTATGTCTGTGTACAGGAATTATGAGAGAGACAGAGGAAGAGAGTGAGAGTGAGAGAGAGAGAGAGAGAGAGAGAGAGAGAGAGAGAGAGAGAGAGAGAGAGAGAGAGAGAGAGAGAATTGAATTGAATTGATTTATTTCTTATGCCCTAGCGAACTATGGGGCAAAATTCGGAATAGTTACATGAGATAGTGGTACAAAACTTAGAAACTAATCATTTATGCTAACTTACAACTAACAATACCAGAAAAGTAATTAAGAAGAAAATGATTGTGGAGAGAGAGAGAGAGAGAGAGAGAGAGAGAGAGAGAGAGAGAGAGAGAGAGAGAGAGAGAGAGAGAGAGAGAGAGAGAGAGAGAGAGAGAGAGAGAGAGAGAGAGAGAGAGAGAGAGAGAGAGAGAGAGAGAGAGAGAGAGAGAGAGAGAGGGAGAGAGAGAGAGAGAGTGAGTGAGAGGGAGAATTTAGAGGAGATTTCTCGTATTACTGCAGGAGAATTCTATCGAGGATAGATCAAAGCTCGACAAATCCTACTGACTCAGGGAGAGGTAAGGAGGAGGGGTGAAGCCCTGTCTTCTTAGCCCATGCAGATCGCACCTCTCGATATAATATAAGCGTGCACGTGCTATCGATTCGAGAATTATATCCCGAGATATATAGCCGTGGGGAATCCCGCGTTCGATTTCGAACGCATCGTTGTCGATCGAAAACAGAACTATAATTCACGTGCTCGAAACTGGGAATCGATGCATCCGTGGTATCCAACGTAATGCGATACGTCGCGGATAAAGATTATCTCGTACATCGATTTGGCACGATGATAATTAGGCTACGGCGTTGAATTTCTTGGTACGGTGTACGAGTGATAACGGATCGTCAATTATTTGATTCGATACTTGGATGTTCGTATCAATAATGTAATGGAGTATTGAATTATTTTATTGAAACAAATTTTCGTATTTTATAAATAATGTAAAAAAATATAGTAATTTTTGAGACGGTTGGAGAATGAAAAGTATTTTTTTCTGTAAATCAACGAGTAATCACTCGATTCGTATCTTAATTACAAATATTTCAATTTTTCTCATTTACAAGCACGATATCGATATAAACTTGAACCCTAACATAATCGCGAGAATTATATCTCGTGCGTATCAATGATAATACGAAGTACCTACGAATAATTAAAAAAAAAAATTCTTAACAATTTTTTTCTCTATTAGGGGAAGGGGGCCCAAAGCGGGCACACTAAGTTTAAGTAAAAGAAAAACGTAATTAATACATAGATTAGTAATACTTTTAATGCTATTAGATGCTAAATTTGTTGTAGTTTCATACCCAATGCATAAATTTCTCGTACGAGTCAAGAATATGAAACTAAAATCCAAAATATGAAACCTTTTCGAATGCTCACTTTGCCCGGAGGCTGGCCTAAAGCGGGCATGAGCATTAGGGCAAAGTGGGCACGCAACGGGTAAAGCGAGCATGCGTCTATTTTTAATGTCTAATTAATAAATAAGAAATGTACTTATTGATGAAAATATCAGAAGGGCAATAATAAAGAATCTTTATTGCACAATAACATAATTAGGAACATCATTTTGATATTAATTTAAACATAACTATTATAGGTACTTAAACTTTATCTAAAATTAACATCGCTCAATCAGCATTCTTATAATTACTCAGTCGTCATCAGTAACTTTGCAGTATTTTCTTCATAAATTCAACAATCAAACAAAATGAAATATTGTTAAACAAAATTATTAAACAAAAATCTCACTTTTGAAACAAACTTATAGTTTCATAAAACTTTCACAAAATCAAAAAGAATATTGAGAATACTAGACCTAAAATTAAACAAAGAAACTGTTCAGCTTTATTTCAGTCACCTACTGCATCGCTTTTTTCATCGTACTTTCACTCCAAAGACCTTGATCTGATTTTCTTTTATATTTATTCACCATCCTAAAGGAAATGAAATGACTAGAGTAGGTAAATAACACAATGATAATTATAAGAAAATAAAAATTTAGCGTCATTTCAATGCAATCAACAGACGGCATAGCGAGCATGATCACGAGGGCATAGTGGGCATGCTCGCGTTGCCCTGCTCGCTTTGCCTTTTACGTCACGCCCACGTTTTCATCGGACCAAACCTAAAATTTATTTTCATATTTACACGCAAATATGATTAAATTAAAGTAAGATAAGCCCAATACACAAGACGCATCTTGATAATAACATAGAGCACTCAAAATCAGGCAAAACACAATCTACATACCATCCTTTTATTGTATAAAAACGGCGAAATTCTTTTTTTTTGCACACGAGCCTTAGGGTTCGTCCGAGGTGCGGGGTACAACTACCGCGGAGAGTGGCGGGGCGGGGGGTAATGTCTATGAGACGCGAGACTACGTCGAGTTTGTTTACGTTGATTTTTTATGGGGTGCTCGCTTTAGGCTGGTGCTCGCTTTGAAGGGCCTACGCGTTATTTTATTTTCGTATTTATAAACTCAAAATTTACCCAGCTCGATGCGCTTGCTCGGGTAAAATGATGCGTGTATCACGCCCGATACATATTCCATGAGAAATGAACCTCGACTCCCGGAGGAATGTCGCATCGCTATAGGGCCAATAATACAGTATTTCACGTGTCTGTACTCCTGTACACACGATGATATAGGCCGGTTACATCCGCCGAGAAGAGTTTCCCCACTGAATTACGAAAAAGCCTCTACCCAGATCCAACTCGTTCCCACACATATTCTATTATCTCACCGTAATTTTCCGTTTCGCCCGCTGGCATCGAGCAACGTTATATCTATCGCGTGGAAGTAGGGGATTCCCGAACAACAGTAGCGAGCGAGCGAGCGAGCGAGCGAGAGAGAGAGAGAGAGAGACAGCGTCCGAGTACAATCGAACGCCGCTAGAGGGCGGCGCGGTAGGCTAAAACAAATATATACAGAAAAAACATATCTGCGTCAGATTTATAGCGATCAGCTATCATTTTTCCCATTGCGTATAAAGCCTACGCGCTGAAAAAAGAAGAAAATAAGAGAAAAAGAAAGTACGACACTCAAACATGAAAAAACATATGCCTTTTTTATCCCTCTCACGGTATCGACTGTGTTCCATCGAAATCCGTACACAATGTCGATGTACCGAGGCGTAAAATTAACTCGTATAGGCCGTACGACCATCGATGAGCATCCCGAACACACGAGTATACCTACATAACAGTTAGCTATGTAAACTTGTATACTGTCTCTCTCTCTCTCTCTCTCTCTGTCGCTCTCTCGCCGTCGTAGTGACGCGTACAGCATATTCCGTCCATACTCGTATAACATCGTGCTTTGGGTCATTCACGTACCATTTTAGTGGGTAATACATAACAACGCGGAGATCCGTCCGACGGCAATGCCAGGATACGAGGTAGCCGTGTAAAGTCGTCGATATATCTATATATACGTATACATATTTATATCAATGCATATATAGATATAGATAAAAGGTGTATATAGATTTATAGACGCATACTCTATCTATTATCCGATGTTACGACGTCAAAACCGCTCGACTCTTGCACATATTGTTCGAATGTTTCACATGGTCTCCATCCCTCACTCTCGCTCCCTCTCTTTCTCTCTTCCAAGCTCTCCCTCTATTTAAACGACCAAAGTAACGAGATCACAAATTACCTTTAACGCTCCTACTCGCGGCTTTCTACGGTTCTAAACCTACTTCGATACTTTGATAAAGTAGTGCACGAATATCTCCTCCGACGGAATTGGAACACGATTTTACAGCCTCATCGAATATGAATTAAAAACAAAAATAATGTTCTTTTCCGTCCCCTCGGAATTGTGATTGTCGGATTTGTCCGATTTGTTCCCAAGCTTTTATTTGTTTTGATATTATAAAAGTATCGCGTTATTTTGGTAGGTAATCTCTATTTTGATACGAACTTTCGTTATCGTCGAGCGAAAAATAAAATATTGTAATTGGATCGCAGGCAATTAAACGAATTAATGTAATTAATTGAATCGTGGTGGACCGGAAAAGAGGTTGGTCTCGATAATTGACGATTGATCGATGGATCGACGAAGGGTCTATCGAATTATGTAATTCGCGAAAGGTCAAAGGCAATATTGCTAATTGCGAGTTAAAGAGAGTCTGTAAATGTCCAAGGACAATGGAGATCGGTGCGTTTAATTATCGAAAAATCGTAAGCCTCGGGGGTCAATTACACCGGTGTGGAAAAACAACTTACGCACATCTGCGGAGGTTACGAGATGATTGACAATTTTGTAGGTCTCTCTCTTTCTCTCTCTCTCTCGCCGTGACGTTTACCACGCGTTTCACGAATCAGGCTTGATTTACGTTGCCGCATGAAAAAATAAAATAAAATAAAATAAAATATAAAGAGAAAAGATGGAACCCACGTTACAACTGGCATTCTCGGGGAAAAAAACGATTCAACGCGTGTAACCGTTGATTTATCGCACGCCACCATTTTACCTCACGTCGTTTCAAGAATGCTGAAAAATTGTATAAAAAAAGACACGGGACGAGCCTACGAAAATTTATGGGCAAAGAACTAACATTGTACAAAAAAAAGAAAAATTAGGACGAAGAAGGACTACCTCGGGACGAATTAATAATAATTTTTGCATCGCCTACTCCGCAGCATATCTCCCTCAAAGAACAATTGTGTGTTCGAAAGAAAAAAAGAAAAAAAAACAAACGCAAAATTTCGTTTCGACTGCAATTTTCGTCGTTCGAGAATGTTTCAAATTAAAACTTTTTTGAAATCGTACAAATTTGCTTTTTTTCGTCGGGAAAGATTTATTCCCGAGCGAATAAATGTTATTTCGTTCTCAATGGGCAATGTACGAAACGAGATGAGTTTTATTTTTCAACGTACTTGAGATATTTTGATAAATATATTTTTTTAATTTTTTTTACTTTCGCCTCGACCACCAACTTTTCCTCGGATATTATTGAATTTTATGCGACGAGTTTAGAGACGTGGGCTAACAGTGGCTTATTGTTAAAATATTGGATAGTCCAGCAACAGCAGCACCATCGCCAGGCAACCTTCTCGTGGACCACCAACGCCATAACCGCAAATTCGTTTATCGAGTGAATGCCGTACCGAAGTCGTTTCAAGAGAGAGAGAGAGAGAGAGAGAGAGAGTGAGTGGGTGAGTGAGTGAGAGAGAGAGAGAGAGAGAGAGGCAGGGAAATAGCGGGACCAACGAAATTGCTCGCATCATTCGAGAAGCACTCCAAAGAGCGAACGAGAGGCTTCGTATACATCGAATACAATGTAGAACTAACACAGCGATGAGTTATACGCCGTGGATGAGAGAGTATAATACAACGGCGTTTATGAGAGGACTTGCTAAGTCGATAATTCTCAACCGAAAGCCCCTGAGGATTTTGGGCCGGGACTGGAAACGCGTTTTCCGACTCGACTCGACCGATAAATCTTCCGATCATTGTTAGTCGAGATTATCTCTCTTCGAGAACAAACTCGATATTTGGAGTTAAAATTTCAACGCTGTAACGTACAAATAATTAACGAATATTAATGCGGAATTATTAATTAGGTACGATATATTTTCTATGTAATTTCTGTGTATTTGTTTTTTAACGATATGGAAATTTGATAAATTACGAAATCTCATTAAACGCGAACTCTCCGTGGGATTTTTATCAAACCGAATAGCAAACGAGCTTGTCCCGTGACCTTTCTGCGACGGACGTTGTAAGCGCTATTCCTTCTATGTCGACGCAAAACTTTTTTCATGCGGAAGCCAAATTGATGAAATTACGAAAAAAATAATCATAATTTTGACGCACGTCGCAATATTGAAAATTACGATTTTTATTTGCTAATTCGCTCTTTTTTTATATTTCATCACAGTATTTTTAATCTAAGGCGTAAAGAATATTTCTAAAATTTCACCTCATCTTCCAAGAAACCAAGAAATTAAATTTTGATTAAAAAAAAATTTATTTTCCATTAAATTCTGATTATCTAATTTTTGTAAATATTTTTTTGCCAAGTCCAAATTTTATTTCTATCGTTTCAAAGTGATTTCCCCTTGTTCCTCGAGATCGAAGCGTGCGTAATAAAGCGCCCTTCGCGACGCAAGGGCGAAGAGGACGAGAGGACGCTGGGTACGCGAAAGAGAGAGAGATAGAGAGAGAAGAGATCGAACCGAGACGTGACGCTAGCAAAATAATCCGACGAAGCAGCACGCGCCGGCGTTCTTAAACTTTTAATCAAGTTTAAATCGAGACGCGTCATGCGGCACACGAGGGCGGAAAGGAGACAAGGGCGAATCATAAGGGAAAATGGCGGACGCGAGAATTTGAGCTCGCTGGCAAGGAGGCCAGACGTACGATTAATTAAATTGATCGATCGACCTTGTTCCGTTCGGCTCACGAACGAATCTTTCCACGTACATATATAACAGATTGCTCTAATAATAGATTTGAGCGGTAAAGTACAGTCACAGTGTAATTGAATTCACGTCATACGATATATGGGTCATTTTTTTTTCTCTTTTTTTTCCACCTCGTCATTCGCGAACCTTTTGATACGCCCATTTTTTTCGCGACGCGCCGAACGTAACTTCCTATCCAATTAAAAAATATTTTTTTCAAATACGTCGACGAGTCGATTCCACTCGAGATAATTTTTTTTAATAATTCCAAGTATCGAGAGATTTTTTTGGAAATTCTGTTTTCGATGGTTTGACCGAGATGATGAATTTTTTATCGGCGTAAGTGCGTTCATTTTTTTACTCTTTTTTTTTAAATTCCTATACGTTCCATCCTGAGGGTGAGCGTTGCGAGGGTGTTTTTTTTCTAATCCCTAAACTCGTAATTTTATCGTTTCGAATTTAAAAAGTTGACTCTAGGCTCGTTGCGATAAAAAGTACGAGTTTCGGATACTCGTAACGATCTATCGAATCGTTCGTGATCCCCCGTCGAACTTCCGGTAAAAAAATAAAACGAGTCAAAGTCTTAATCGAGACGGGAAACAAGTTTCCGGAGTTTTATAACGTGTTTTTTTATTTATTTATTTTGCGATAAATGATTTTTACTCGATCGAATTTGAATGGCAAATTTATATTGTTGAGGGAAGTTTCCAATTGACAAAACTATCGTCGTTTGTTAAAAAGCTGATAAATAAAGAAGAAACAAAACAGCGGTATTTTTACGAGCTAGCGAAAGGGATCATCCGATAAAAAGGGGCCTGGTATTGAACAATATATTCCGTCCGTATATTTACTCCTCCTCGTAAAACGAGAGACTGATAACTTTGTCGATCCTTCGGACTGTTTGAAAAACGGGGTTTAATATTTTTTCGAGCGCCTTAATAATTTTTTCAGAGACTTAATAATTTTTTGATTGACTCAATAATTTCTTGATCGTCTTAATAATTTTTTGAGCTGGTTTATAACATTTTGAGTTTGACAAAAATGATGAGAATCCAGAAATATTATTGATACAAAATGTACGTATTAATGTGGGTCAAAAATAAGAAGCGACCTGAGAATAGGTGCGGTTTTCCTTAACCCTTAACAACTTCTTTGCTCGTTTCGACATAAAAAATTCACTCACACAATTATTTTTTATTAATCAAGTATTTTTTCAAAATTTTCCTGTCGTAATTTAAAAAATTCCATCTTTCGATAACTTTTAACAATTTCACCAAATTTTTATTACATTATTCGTAATTTGTCAAAAAAAAAGAAAATGTATGAGATATAAAATTTACCTCTTTTTTCAATGTTCAAATAACGTTAAAAATAAAATATTATCACGTATCCATTACTAGGGATAATTTTATGAAAATTAGGTACTTTTTTAATAGTTAGCAAAGTGCCAAAAAAAATTACTAAGGCGGCTCGAAGTCCGCGCCTGGAAGATTTTAATTGTAATCTAAAGAGCTTGCAACGCCCCATATATATGGTAAAAACGTAAGCGATAACTCACCGATGCAGAGAACAAGTGTGACGAGAAACACGGGAAGCAAGTTGAGCCGCGTCGTCGGGATCATCCTCAGTGCCATTGTCGTCGTGTGTTCCGACGCCTTTGTCACCCTTTCCTGCACTTATCTTCGATCTTACGATTTACTCCCCGACACGTTGTTCCAGGCCTTTGGCGACGTTTTACACTCGACAAGTCACTTATTTCGACACTCCAAAAAAGATAAATTACCCTCCCGCCGTTTCGAACCTCGAAACCACAAGACTCGTCCGTTGAATAAAAATTGTCAAGCCTCTCTCTCTCTATTATACTCTTTTTCTCACTTCCCGACGACACTTCGAAATTGTCAATTATACGACGCGACCTATGCCGATCGAAAGATCAAAATTAATACACAATATTTCGTTCGCGAAAAAAAATACACACACACACATTCGTCTTCGACGTGAACGAGAAGCGCGAAGAAAACAACGTGCCTCGCGAGACCCAAGTTCCGCGAAGTGCGCGCACCCTCTGTTTATCGAAATTTTCGAGAAGCGAGCACAGCCCCCGACCGCGCCTATACAACGAAACACGATCGCCCGCCACAGCCACCAGGGAGTTCTGTACGCGACAACTTTTTTTCTTCTTCTTCTTCTCTTTCTTCTTCTTTCTTCGTATTTGTCTCACAACACTTCGTTAACCAATTTCTTTAAACTCGTTCGATCGTTAAAACATCGCACGTTTCTCGTTACTTAGCATTTACTTTTACGTAAGTTTATCTTATTTTTCAAGATTCAGATTTTTTTTTTCGTTAATTATCAATTAACGATTTATGCATCGAATTTTTTAACCGTTTTTTTTAAATATTTTTCAACGATTTTACGATTGCTCTCGCTCTCTCGTTACCGGCGAAAAATCTGCGGTCGTCACGGAGTAAACGAGCACTCTCGTGCTCCTTTTTGATATTTTTCTGTGACGTTAGATTTTTCGTTTGCGTAGAAACACGATTAGAAGCAGAGAGGATGGTTAAAGTTTAAGATGAATGGATAAAAGATGACGATGGCGATGAAATTCTTAAAATGTTATTTTTTTCGTTTATATCGCTTTATATATGTGTATATATATATATATGTATATATGTATATCGTTTGTTAATCGCGAATCGCGAAATTATCGAAAGATCGACGCGTATGATCGAGCTAGGAAGGCACGTCCTGCTGGTGTCGGTTCGTTCGCTCCGGCGTCGCCGTCGAACTGACTCTGTTCTTCACTTCCATGCTCGCACCGCCCGCGCTCTCTCTCTGCACCTCTACGCCGTGTGCTCTATGCGGTAACGCGCCGCTCGCGCGCACCGGGCGTATATCGCGTTGAGACCGGCCCGTGTTACACGTCTCCATGTTTTTTACGTCTTCGTCTCGTTTGTCTCACTCGTTTCTTTGTGCCTACGTAAGTTTACGTTATGTCGTATCTACTGTCTCGTTTATTCGAATACTTCCTCGTCCGTGACTTTCGAAACTAATTGCGAAAACCGTATTTTCCAATTTTACTAGTAACCTCTAAACATCCTTGCGATGCACGATCCAAAAATTCGTACGTGGCTACCGATCTCTCTCTCTCTCTCTCTCATACACGCGCGCGCACACACAAACGGCTGAGAGAAAGATGGCCGCACACACATACACGACACAAATAGGTTATACAAGCTAAGACATAATGCGACCGATATTTTGGCAATAACGAATACTGGATTGCGGTTCTCATCCCACGACATACGCGAGTGTAGGTGTATATTAATATGCTGGCAAGTCTCGTCTCTCGGCATACACGCAAGCGTGCGTATTTCGGTAAACGAGGCTTCCGAGCGTGAGAATTTACACTTGCATTCGTGTCGCAATCGTTTAACAATTATCGAGTAGCGGTAATGGAAATATGAAGATTCGTCAGGAATGGAAAAACAATGACACAAATTTCAGAAGGATATATAATTTGTTGTAATGACGTCGAAGTCGTTCATTGTGCGACTTCGCTACTCCGAGCTTTCGCGTACGTATACGTTGGGTTTGTATTACTTTGTGCCCTAGCGGTGGCGCCGCCCCCTTTCCGATCGGCCGAATGATAAACTTTCGACACTCCGCGTACGCGCGCCCGTGTTATGTTCAAAAATGAGACTTGCGATCAACGACATTCGTGTCGCAAATGTTCAATTATCGAGTGATGCAAATTCGAATGCCACGATTCACATTAAAGCAATGAAAAATGATACACGTTTTAGGACCATACTTGTTTTAAACGATCTCGAAGTCTTCCACGCGCTCACGCCACCTCACGTTTACGAAGTGTCGCGGAGGTCGGGTTTGTACGTCTTTCATTCGGTCGATGGTGGCGCCTCCTTCGGATCGGCAAGGCGCGCAAGAGAGACAGAGAGATAATATGATTTTTTATGGCCATACAATGCCATCTGATTTTTAATTAAACGGACTACCTCAGAATTTATTCATTTTTTCGCAATAACTCATTCAACTTTTGAACTATTCGAAACGTATTTGTCTCATTGGTTATTTTTTTAATCGTTCGATTTCAAACTCATAAATTCTTTTTAACCTTTAAAAAATCGTTCCAGGGTATATATTTTTTGTAGTTGGCACATAATCAGGAGATTTACGTAGATAAACTTCAGAGACCAGGTCCCGGCTAATATATCAAATTCTTGAACTCTTCTTTTTTAATGCGCGTTCATTCCGATCGTACCGATAGCCTCTGAACATTTTTGCAACGCGCATTCCAAAAATTCATCGATGACGGCCCCATTCTGTTGCCCTCGCACACGGAGAAATATCGGGTGAAATAGACACACACGCGCATGCACATATATTTGTAGGTTAAACGCGTTAAAACTTTGGGCGACTAATTTTTCGGTAATAACAAATACCGGATGGCAATGTTCGTTTTATCACATACGCGCGAAAGCGGATAGGTCGAGAATGTAGGTTTATATTTATATACTCGTATGGCTCGTCTCTGGTGTTCAGTGACGATAAATATTTCAAGGCAATACATATTTTTTCGGATCATCTCCAAGTCCTACCACGCACACATAGCCACTTCGAGCTTGCACGTACACATAGGTTGGATTTGTATACTTACGCCGGCCGGTGGCGCCGCCCCCTCGCCGATCGGCGGGATCAGCGACTTACACACCCATGCGCGTACTTCGACAGACAAGACTGACGAATATATGAATTTACACGTACACCCGAAAATATTCCATTATCAAATGATACTGATGTAAATATGAAGGTCCATTATGAAGAAATTCATTATGATGAAATAAACAATGACACAACTTTCGAGATTGTACATTTATATGATCACAAGTCTTAACTCCCAAAATATGCACGTTTACTCGTATGACCAGGGAAGACACTTATAAGCATGCGTTAATACATTTACAATCGACACGCAATCAGTTCAACTATCAAATGATTGCGACGTAAATATTAAGATGAGTGATTAATGAAATGAACAATGATACAGATTGCAATTCTTAGTTTTCCAATACGCACCCACGTATTCGAGGTTTCGTATATGACTAGCAATAAGTTGGGTCTGCCCGAACCCCGTTTCAGACGATGCGCGCAGTACTGGCCCCAGCGTTCGAACGTTATGTCACTCGCGAGGTGCAGTCGAAGTTCATATAATAGTAAACAGCCATGGGCATGAAGCTACACTTGCACTCGCACTAATATAAGCAAAAAGTGTTCATATGATGAAATGTGATGGGTAGTGCATCAGATACTACGCATCGTCTGCAACGAGCTTGACTTACGCCCGGCTGGTGGCGCCGCCCCTTCCCGATCAGCCGGATGGCGAAGTATTATGTATTATTGCTCGAGATACACATGCTCGCGTATGCATCCCGTACGTCCAAAAATGAAACTTGCGATCACACGCATGCCCATTCGCGACACAATTATTCATGCGTTGTATAATGATAATAAATATTCGTGGTGAAGTAACAAACAACAAGTTTCAGGACAATATATATTTGTTTCAAACGATCTGAAGTCTTCGACGCAGCATCGACATTCCAACTTGTCGCGTAGGTTAGGTTTCTCGCGTTCACTCGGTAGTGCCCTTTGCTTACAAACACGCTTACTCTTTTTTTTCACCTCTTGTTTTCTCCAATCGCATACGTCCAACGGAACCGTTGTGACGACGAACCTTGCACAAAAGTATCGTGCGCATGACCAAGGCCATCAGATTTTCAATTAGATGAGAATAGCACTAACCGCGATAATGTTTTATTACAGAAAAGGGAGTAGGGGTAGAGGTAACAGGTACGATATAAAAGACAATTCTTCACTCACCCGTACGAACAATTCTATTTTGTTTGTTCGCGAATTACTATCGTATATAAACGCGTTCCCGTTGCATTCTCATTAATATTTCAGCCCTCCGTGTTACGACGGGAGATCGATTCTCATGTATAAATTCACGCACGATTTACAAAAACACGCGAGCGTACGAAGAACAAAACTATTCATGTCGCGTTTGGACTTGCATTTGCGCCTGACCGTGGTCACCTCATCGTCCACTTTCCGCGACACACAATATCTATCAGCGTTTGCATATTAAAACAATATAAAACTCGATTACACATGGCACAATATAGCCATATCCATTGTTGTTATACTCGTAGAAGAATAATCCCCACGAATGTAACTTGTGTGCTTGACTAAAAAGACAATATTATATACGGTCACACGTAAATACTTCAATTACGTCGAATCCAATTACGCCAACGGCATTTTTGTCCGGACAGCTTCTCGTTTTGGCGCATTAATAAAATTGAGGTTAGGTTCTATCGCGAATCGTCAAAAACGAGGTTGTATTTCACGTACGTACCTGGGTCGTAATGCAGGCGAGTGTCAATGTGAGAAAATAACATTTACCGTCTCTTATACACATACCCATATATATTTCATTTACAATCGTATACATATAAAACGCATCTAATAATAATTATGGAACGAAGGAAGAAGCTTCTGCACTTTAGCCGGTTGAGCGCGATTCCAGAGACGATTGGGATGCGTGTCGTGGGCGAAACGACCTCTCGTAGAATTTTAATTAAAACGCACAACGCGGGTATTTGCATTGTCCTCATCCACGGATACCTGTTCCTCTCCTCCCGGACATTTATCTCATGTATACATACACACGTATATATGTATGTATTTGTGTGTGTTCTTTATTACGTTCGTTTTTATTTCACTGGTTTCGTTTATTATTGGTCGTTTGTTGCCGATAAAAACGCGAGAACAATCGAACGAGGCAAAGACCTTTCGAGGAATAACACAGTATGATATACACGCGCTCTCGTCAGCGACTGGACGAAACGGTGAAATTTCTAATATCGAGTAATAACCATATTCCATGATGAATGATGTTCGCAACGAGCTTCCATCTCGTTCACCTTCTAAACTACACATCGAACACAGCACTGTCACATATTTCGCGCAAATATATATGATCGAGCGATTATGATACGTGTATGCAAGTTTGTATATATATATATATGTGTATATACATATATATGCTTTAATACAATCTGTATATTTACAAGCTGCAGCATTGATACGATACGCGAGGCTATTGTTTCGGGGGATTACGAAAATTAATTCGATTTCGCCGACGAAATGAATCCGATTGATTCATCTTCCGTCTCTCTCGCGATTTCATTCGGTATCGAAGGATTAATATTTGTGAGAATAAAACACAACGAGCCTCGAACCGGGGTCGGTCGGAACGATATTGCGGATAAATGAGAATCGACGATCACCGGAACTGGCGTGTTATAGATTCTCTTTGTGCTAAATCATAATCTAAAAGCGTATTTTACAAAGCGAAACACGCTATGAAATACGAATGGGAATCTGATACACGTAACTCCATCGTCCTGTGAAACGGAGTATACCCGGTAGCCATGATGGTTTAACGCGTACTGACGGCCAGTAGCTCCTTCGCGCCTGCAACGTCGACTATCGTCGTATATCGACGGTCGATACATCGCGAGCGATTATTGGTAACGAGTCTCGTGGTAGAGAGCGACAAGTCGTGCTTGTCTCTGATTGACCGACCGGTTTAACACCGGAAGTACATCGCCGCGTAGGATACTTAGCGGTTTCGCTAATATAAAACGTAACTTTTAATATATTATATCGCACGTAATTTTATTCGTTCATACATTTACAAATACAAAATACATAAATCGTCAATACGTTAGGGATATATGTTTATGCATTAATTCATGAAAACGAGAGGCCAGAATCTCGAAGATTCACGCAAGTCCATTCGTCAAACTTTTCACTCGTCTCGCTCGTCATTTGATTCTTCCACTGATCTTTTTCGCCACTTCTCATGAACGTACCCTCGGCCTCGATCAGCTTCAATTTCTTGTTCATCTGAATGACATCCTCGTAATTTACAGCCGAATTTTCTTTCATGCTCTTGAAGCTTAGATGATTCAATAGTAATTCGACATTCTCGTCGATGGACTTGCCAAGGAAATCGGCGGTTTTGCGAATCACCGATGCAAGATCCTTACAAATAAATCATTAATCTTATAATCTTGGGGGGAAAAAACTAATATATAAGTAGCAAAAAATCAACTCACTGTTTTCATGTCCTCGTACTTAAGAAACAAGACATTGTCGTCGTTCCTTCTGTTCCAAAATCCAAGCACGTGTTTCCAAAAAGGCGCGTAACACACTAAAATAAAAAATAGAATCATCGATTGAGAAATTCGATTGAAATACAAAGTTGAAGAAAGTTTTTGCATTATCTTTGTATATATTGCTTTCAATAGCGAAATATCAAAGTATTTTTTACAATACCAAAGTAAAGAAACGTTCAAATCTTCGGATTTAAGGGTCGAATAGAAAATTAATCGAAATCTTACGTTTGCCTGCGATGAAAAGAGAACAAAAATCCTCAAAATTTCCACGATAGCCTTCGAGTAGTTTGCAATGATTGAAGTACGAGATACAAGTGTCCTTGGCATTTCTCGCAACGTAGACAATCTTTGGTGTTTTCGTACCGTCTCGTATCTGACGAGGCAACAAATCGAGGGGCAAGTGAGTCTTTATGAATCGCGGACTTGGCAATTTGTCGACGTGCGAGACACTGTCGAGTGTCAATTCTGGAAACTCGAGGCCAGGAGTACGTTCAACGATGCTCGTGTAGTCGAAAAGAGCCGAGACACTTTGTAAAACAAAAATTTTAGATAGCTCATAGTTTTTAAATTTACGAATTGCAAAAATTAATCATATTAATCGTCGTCTCACTCCAAAAATGGAAATCTCTTGGAAAGAACAACTTTGGCTGCTTCAAAATCAAGATCGTTGGCAATGCACCATACCATTTCCTGTGTCCAAGTCGTACCTGAGATCAAAATATCGATATTCACCAATTTTTTAAATATCGATCGATATCGATATTCACCAATTTTTTAAATATCGATCGATATCGATATTCACCAATTTTTTAAATATCGATCAATATCGATATTCACCAATTTGGTAAATATCGATCAATACCGATATTTATCGAGAATTTTGCTTTTGAAAAAAAAACACACAGATCGTTGGCAATGCACCAAACCATTTCCTGTGTCCAAGTCGTACCCGAGATCAAAATATCGATATTCACCAATTTGGTAAATATCGATCAATATCGATATTTATCAAGAAATTTGCTTTTGAAAAAAAACACACACACAGATTTTGTAAACAATGTTATTTTTGTTTTATTATCGTTGTGGCAATTGATACAAATTATTCTCACCAGTTTTTGGAAAACTGCAGACCCACACATCATCGTCGCGAACTTGAAAGTTTTCTATCGCATCGGCGAATTTCTGATAATATTCCGGTAGGCAAACTCCCTTGAGGTTGATGTAGCCGGTTCGAAAATCATTTGTAAAGTTTTCACGTAAAATACGATCGAAGTCCACTTCCTCCTCTTTTTCTGGCATTCTTTATGGAAAATTGTTTTTTTTTTTCAATGGAAATGGAAATGATTTATATCGTATTGTCGCTATGGGGAGAGCTACAATATGTTGTGCCGACAAATTTTCATGTCGTACTGTCGTTAGCATGCTTGAACGAATGTCATTTTATATATTCCGGGCCAGTTTACTCGAAGTGCGCATTACCAATACGACCTCGATGTAAAATTGTTTTAGTACTTTGTAAAAACGTTTCTATTCCTCGAGTTTTTTCTCTCGTTATTTTTACAGACCGCGCAACTGCAAGGTTAAAGCCGATTTCACGCTCCTTGAAGTTTTTTTTGTTATGACTCGAGACGCGGGAGAACGAGGATAACACGAATCCGCGTTTTAACGCCAATTTTACCTATAATGGGAGAGGGAGAGAGAGAGAGAGAGAGAGAAATGAGGGAGAAAAAGTTCATGCATCTTGCGTAGAAGTCTTTAATTGTTCGTCTTTTTCTCATCGATAATATGAATTTGGGATCGTTTCTGCTTCATTAAAACTAACTTCCTTGAAAATCTGTGAGATGTCGATAGATCGTAATGGCAACGTATAGTTTTATCGATTACATATTCGTATGATTGCTCGCGTAATGAGTTTTCGAAAAGATACTGTTTTCTCGTTTGCGACAGGCTTTTGTTCACTCCACCAACGCATGACAACGCGACGCCTGTCGGAATCCAGCAATGACACGTCGTAAGATGCTCAGCTGTTGACTGGCCTGCATAGAGGAAGGACGTGTTGCAGGGGCACTCCGCAGCGCTGCGAAGATTGTGAACAGTGGGGGTCGATACTCGTCCGAGAGCAATATCATCGATATTACGATGTATGAGCGCATCCGGAAAGTAGATCGCATTCCCGGCTCGTCCCATACCATCGTCGTATGGAATGTTCTTTTTCAAATATTAGAAAAACGTCGAATATGCATTCTTCTACGGTGCTCGATTCGACAGTTATGCACTCTAGGACTTTTAGAGTTCAAGTCGATCGAACATTTTATGATTTTACCGTAGTGCTTTTATAGTATTACCCGTGGAGTAGTTTTTTTTTAGTGCGATTTATTACGTGTGTTACGTTTAGTGTATAAATGTGTGATAAAGACAGGAATTAATGAGTCGAGAATATTTGATACTCGATTTATCGTCGAGCGAACTCGCTTCACGGAATGTACATCGTTCTGCACCAGTACTCTGTAACACAGCGTGAATAACAATGGAATCGGCTACTAAGGTTCGAAAGTCGGTCGATCGTTTGAAAAGAGCATCGAACTTTTAATTCGTGTTAACGAACGCAACCGCGAGTTAATTATTACCTGATGCGTTCCCGAGTTGTGGTGCAAAAAGCATTTTCGAGCGAAGGAAACAAGATGGCCGCCGTTTCGTTTGTGCGAAGGTGAAGGCGGTTCAACGATATTTTCCAGTCTCGAGACGACATTCCCAACTCCAACGATCGTTCGCGGTGAGTTGAATATTCCATTTTCTTGCTTTTGTATCATTGTTCTAATTTATTCGCTTTTTTTTTTTAAATACGAGTCATATAAAATCAAATATGTCACATATATCCATTCATACATATATATATATATATATATCTATACATAAGCATATACTGTTTGTAAGTTGAACACGTCATTCGTGGAATCCTTAACGGCTAAGAGAATTTTATGATAATTGAAACAGCACACGTATGTCCATACATTCGATGCCTCTTGCCTCTTTCTCTATTTTTGTACTTTTTCAATAGCGTTTCGTCATATATCATAGCGCATAAATTTCAATATAACAATGTCATGGATTTGAAGAAAAAATTGTACGTTTCGTCTCGTTGAATCTTTTTGTCATTTTCGAAAATCATAGATTCGATATAACACTGACGCTTTGGGATAGATCGACCTGGCCCTTTAAAACTTTCTGCTGCAATTTTTGTCCGAATAATTTGGCCATTAGATGATTACGTTTTGCCTCTTCTTCCTTCTCGCGCTGACGTCTTTTATTTCGCACTTCGTTGAGGCGCAGATATCGCATTCGCAGACGCAGCCTCATCTCGTACTCGCTTAGTTTTCTCTGAGCGTTTCCTGTTAACACGATCAACTGTTAGTCACGAGTCGCCTCGTTTGTTCATGGTATGAAAGGAAAAACGAACTGGATTAATGTTGTTGAAATTTTATTTCTTTACCGGTCGTGGCTTTTGGGCTACGCCGAGGTTTCAGAAAACTCGAACCACCGGTCATGGCCAAGAATTGAATTCTCTTCTCGCGCTTCAGTTGACGCAATTGCGATATCTCACTCATGTAACGACGACGAGTTTCCACGTTCTCTAGAAACTCAGGCTTGTTCGTGGCGAGGAAGTCCTTAAAAAAACCACAAAACTTTTTCATTAATTTTATGAATATTCAATTAATTCTTTCTATAGTCGCAAAGAATCCTTCGTAGGAATTTTACCTTCAGAGTGCCTGGACCATTTTCTTCACTCTCATCCTCATCTTCATCCTCCTCCTCGTCTTTCTTCTGCGCATCTTCAGTATCTTCGTCGCAAGCACAATTTCCCAAGATCGGAGTCGACCGAGTCCCTTTGGATTGAGTTTTCCTTCTCGCTGACAAACCCTTTGTCACGAGGTTTTCAATTTGCCTAGGTTTCTTTCGACGAACGTTCTTCGACTTTTCCTTGGGTGTTTCGTCGAATTTCAACTCGTAGGCAACGGGTTTGAGATAATCTTGAGAACATTCGCATCTTCGATTCACGTTTTTGCCATCGCGAATCGGCCAAATCGTACCGCAAGTGCGACAAGATTTGCAAGTCTTTTCGAGGATGTTTGGTTCTATAGGTCGGCCGTTTCTTCTCGAATCCTGCGTACCAGCAGTGATATCCGATTCCCCATTAGTCCAGGAATATTCTTCGTTGCTACAAGTGCATCGAGGATGACGAGTCTTCTCTTCGAGTTCACTTTCGGTTTCACAACAAGGCCTCTCTTCGTCTTTTCGATCATTACCTCCATTCATACCATTGCAATGGCTTAAGCAGGCACACATTTCTCCGTTCTGTTTTTCCTTCGAGCTTCCCGCTGTTGTTTTCAATATGTCCGTGACAATTTCCGATTTGGATGAAATCTTTTCCTCGTTGCATCTTCCGCAACGAGCTTTACCCTTTATAGGCAACTCGTGAATTGCATATTTAGACTTACACGTTGCGTTCATCTGATTTTTCGCTTCCTTTCGCGAGTCCATGCTCCTTGAATTTGAGGTAGAAATTTGATGAGTAACGGGTTGAGTTATGATCGGTCTTCCTTCGCTCTTGATCGCCGTTCTTCGTGGACAATTCTTCGAGTGTTCCCTCGAGTATCTGTGCGGCGAGTGAACTACGCAAGCGGCGTGTCTACTGTGAGCTGCGTATCTTTGGCAATAACAGACGTGTCTCGGTTGTGCCGTGCCCATTTTCTCGTTTCCATTTACTTGTGGACGTGCTCGAGTCGAGCAAGTCGACGAATGTTCCGTTCGCGTTCCGGAATCGGCCCCAACGTTCGGGAACGCTGAATTGCCGTTTGAATCGGGTTCCGGGCAGCTCAAGAGAGTCTGGACCGATGCTTCGCGCATCTCGGGAATTATCTCACGATTCATTCGTGCAGCAGTGGCTGAGATGAGAACTGGCAAGTTTGCTGAGACAATTTCCCCGCCAGTTTTCGAATGACCATCCGGTCCACCCTCGTTTCCAGTTTGCGTGCAGCTGTTGCGTTTTCTCGTGCGACTGACTCTCTCGACTCGGCCATCGTCTCGTTTTTTCGATTGTTTCTGATCGGAACGACCACTGGCCAAATTGCCATGCGAAGACCATTGACTCGCGAATGCATTTTCCAATTTTTCGTCAACTGGAATAATATCCACCGTAGCCTCGCTTCCAGTTTCTCTTGCTCGACTGGAAGAATTTCTCTCGATGTGAGCTCGCACGATCCACTGGTCGACCGGTAATCGAGCCAATCTTTTTCTAGGCGAATTCGTAACTTTTGATCTTCCCACGGTCTTATTCGGTTCTTCGAGTAATCTCTTCAAATTGCATAGATGACTGATCTCGTTTGTTATCCAAACGAGCTGATTTCTCTTCTCCATCTCGGCATAATTAATGAGCTTGGTATCGCCGGATTCGGAATTGCTGCATCGTCCAAGCTCGAATTGTCTTTCAGACATCGTCGTTGGCAATCTCCAGTTAGTCTCGTTGCTCTCGGTTCTTCGTCTATCCTTCACAAGTACCATCCTGTTGGACAATGGATTTCCTTGCGAGGCGCTCGCGCTCGTAGCACTCGTCGTGCTAGTCGTCGTTGTAGTCGTGCTGGTGACCGGAGCTCTGGCGATGCTGGATGGTGGCGTTTCGTTCGTCTTTTCTACGCTGTAAAATACACTCGTACTCTTAATTTTGTGCTGATGGGACGCCGCTGGCAGAAAACACTCGGAACTCTCGCTTTTTTCCGGATCGGTTTCTCGTCTACGATCATCGCTCCTCAAGCCCATTCTTGCTTTTCTACCGTCCATCACGGTTCTGTCCGTGTGACGATCGAATGGAAATTTCTCGCTATTTTCCGTGCTGACTCGACTACTCGCAGCCAGATCGATTATCTCCTTGATCACTCGAGTTTCTTTGGCCATCGTTTTCTTCGGACTTGCCGAATTACCACGCCCAACATTACGCTTTCTCGGTCTCCAATCTTCGCACGAGGAATCCGTCGTGTTGTGTTTGTTAGCCAGCGCCTGTATTATATCGTTTCGATAAACTTTTCTTCGCACGTCTGCCGGATCCCACGGCACGTTCTCCTCGAGATCGTGCTCTATTCTGTCGTCCGTGTATTTCGCCGTGACTAGCCTCTTGATAACGTGATGTATCAGTCTCTTCTTCACTTGCTCGTCGCATTTGTTTGCATCGACGAGACTCTTGAAGATATTTACGCTTCTCTCCAAATCTCGTACCAGACTGTCCGAATCGCCCCAGAGTTTCTCGTCGATGCTCGAGCTTGTGTTCGGCATCGTGGAACACCGTGATTCTCGGCCTGTGTCGATCGAGGATACGTGACTCGTGCTGCCGTTTGGAACGTTCTGATAAATGTGACCAGGAAAATATTCAAAGCTGTTCGAAGCTCGTCCAGCTGCGTTTTCCTCCGTTGTTTCTTCTACCGGAATTTCCGATCTCGTGCTCGACGACTCGTTTCTCGAAGGCTCGGAAGAACTGTCCGTTTGTCCTCCTCCTCCTCCTCCTCCTCCTCGAATACGACACCTCGCTCGACTCGATGACGATCCGTCGACTCTGTCCTCGTCTCCTCCGCTGCGATTTTCTTCTCTATTTGCCAGTTTCTCACTCGCGTTGCCAATAAGCAATGCTGGTCGAGCGACGTTTCTATCACGAACGTTGTAAGTGTTGCTCGTATTCTTGAGAATCGAGTGCAGAGACTTTGGGGCTAGGCTACTCGCTCTTTTTGGAAGCGGAGGTTTCACTTCTTCCTTCCTTTCCGCTTTTTCTTTCTCTTTAACGTTGTTATCATCCTCAGCATTAACATCGTCTTCCTCGTTCGAACTTTCGTTTCCAGCGGTTTCCACCTCGACCTGAATTCCTATGGATTCTCGCGAATAACCGTCGAGACTGGTTTGTATGAATTTATCGCACGTCGTCGGTTTATTAACGACAGTGGCTATCGAGGATGTAGAATTGAAGATCAGAGGTGGCAATGTCGTCTTCTTCTCTTTTCCTCGTAGATTAAGTTCGCTCTGACTCCGTTTTAAGGACAATTTCGACAATGGAAGAGCCAGGAGGTTCATGGAAGAGCTCTTCTTCAGTGTCGAAGTGGCGTGCCTCGTTTCTTTGGAACGTGAACCCTCGGTGGGATATTTTATTTGTACAGGCTGTGCTCCGACGTTAGTTCTCGACGTTGATTTTACAGATTTATTTTCATTCGACAACGAGCCTTTGTTGCAAACTTCCGAACAATTTTCCTCGCGTCCCGTTATTATACCGGGTAAATGATTTTTTACTATAGGCGTTATCTCAATTTCGCTCTCGGATTCGCCGGAAATGTGTCCGGCCAAAGGCGTAGAATTAGCATCTGGTCTCATCGAATTTCTCGCGCCGTTTCGTGAATTCGTTTTGTGACTCGTCGACTCGTTAGTTCCTTCCGGATCCAATCTCATCGCCGCGGAACATCCTCTCGCCAGTGCCATTCGTTCTATGGTGCACAATTTTTTGTCTTTTTCCTTGGATCGAGGCAGAGCGTTGTAATAACCTACGTCCGCACCACTGTCCCATTCGAGGGGTTTGTGAGACGCTACGCTCGATGTCGGTGATGTACTTGGCTTTATTTCGATCTCTTTTGAATCTACGAGAGTCTCTCGACTCTCGTTTCTCTCCTCAGGAATCGTTTCTGTTATTGGTCGTTTGCTTATCGGCGAGGGAGTTCGCGAATCGGTACTCGACGCACCGACGTACGTGGACGTAACAGCTCCATCGGACGTGGATGTTTGTCCGATCAAAGGAGGTCGCGCCCATTTGCGTCTTTCTCGAGGCGTACACGAATCTAATCGTGATCTTTCCTCCGCGGCGAGGATGATGTAGCTATCGCGAGTCGTACAAGATTCTGGTATCGATTCGTATTGCCTCTGAATATAATTCGTCCCATCCAAAGCTGCACCGGGCTCGGGTAATGAGAAATATCGTCCCAGACTAGGATTTTGAGAATATTTGTGATAATATTCCATAACTTGGGTCGAGAGAGGTTTTTTGGACACTATGGGAAGACTGGTTTGTCTCGATGCTGAATTTCTGAGGGCGTGCCACTGGAGAGCGGAAGATCGGGTGGATCCCTCGTGATCCGCTCGATTCTCCGTCCTGTTAACTCTGTGTAAATTTTGCCCGTCTTCTAATTCTTTGAGACGATCTTCACAGCTCGAACCCGAATCGTATTCCATGTCTCGTTGGTACGCTTAATTGTTTTTACATTTTTTTTGCCAATCGCTGAAAAATTCTATTTTTTTTTCGATTTGACCTTTTTCATTGCACGAGGGTCAATGTAAGATGTCATTTGTCTGCATGAGGAAAATGCGGACAATTAGAATTTTTATTCACGATATATACATACGATGACTTCCAGGAGTGAGTGAGTTAATGACGCTTTGGATATTAGAGCGTAGTTGTAACGAATACGTACCCGAGTAAGCGTCGCTTGTAATTAGTCTCTTCGAAATTTCACTTCGTACAGGCACATCCATGACGTTAGCATCACGAAACTGCGGTAACTTTGAAACGGGCCGCCTTCGTTTCACGAGAAGATTAATTTTTATCCATCGTATACGCGAATGAAAGCCCCGAACAGAATATTCAAATTATTGTTTACATGTTGTGTAATTCAGACGGGAAAACGTAACCCATATACTCGAGGCGTATAATTATAGTACTCGATACGCTTGTAAGAGGGACGCGTCCGTTGGGGACGGGCTAAAATGGCGTAGATTGGTTGTCTCTGGCAAGGTAGGGAGAAACGCGCGCCCTTTTTTTTTCTCCCTCCACGAGTCTGGTTCTCAAAATCGTGTAGAGTTTCAACGGAAAGTAACCAATAACGAGGAAGGTTTGACTAGAATAGACAAACGGTGAGTTCCCCAAAAAAGTCAGTTTACCATGCAACCGACAGACGACGTTACACAAGTCCGATAAAACAACACGAATCACGCTTCCACATGGTACTTTACACCGGGTAGATAAAAAGATTGCAAATTAATTTCATTGTCAAGCGTTCTCCCGCTTTACAACAGTTCAATCCTCGTATGTACAATTCATCGCAATAGTAATCCTTGCACTAACAAGCTATTCCGACTTTCGTAATATTGATCGATGAAATAACTTAACGAGGTTATGTTTTCTTCGTTGTTTACAGTCGTCCGCGAGGATAATTGAGACACTATTTGTAACGTATTTCATCTCTATCGATCGACATAACACACAAAATGTTGGGTACCCGACAATTGTTACGAGCATACACTCAAAAGTGCACCAGGTCTCTATTGGAAAAAACTGTTCCGCGCTGCTTGGTAGAAGTTACAAGAAATCCCTTGCTGTTTCCCCAGAAACATGCTTTCGATCGAAAGTTCAATTTTCACACCTCCCGCAATACTTGCAGTACCGAAAATCAATTCCTGAAAGAGAAACAGGCTTTGGGAAAGATAGATGGAAAACTAAGATTGTCCTTTATGTGCAAAAGATGTAACACGAGAAACACAAAAACCATAACAAAAGTAGGCTACGAAAGAGGCGTAGTAATAATTCGTTGCGATGGTTGCAAAAATAATCATCTAATTGCCGATAATTTGGGATGGTTCACCGATATTGGTGGAAATCGAAATATCGAACAAATACTTGCCGCAAAGGGTGAGCGAGTGCGCAAATTGCAAGATTATGCGCAAGGCTGTCTACAAGTCGTTGATACCGAGGAATTTCCAAAGACTATAGAAAAAAATAGTTCGAAAGATGAAAGTAGCACTTTGGAGAATGTAGTAAGCGTCGAGAGCAGCGAAACAAACCGATGATAGCGATTTGGAACGATTTTTGAAAATAGTCGAAGCGCTCACGTTGAAAAATTCAATCGTCCATTCAAATATATTCCGATCGTTCCGATATCTTCGTTTCATATGATATTCGTGGCGATAACAATATTCATGCCCAAAGTCCGATTCTCTTCACGAATATTTCCACGGAAATTGCCCAAATTTTAGGAATGGTTCGAATAATTCATAATGCTCGTTTTTTTTTCTCCTTTGTATAGAAACTCTTTTTATAGTAGAAATCGATCTTTGGTCCGCTATCAAATACTTGGGGTATAAATTTGTGATGATGGATTTCTCTAAATGGCTATGTAAAACTAAAGGACGTATTTACTTATGTCGTTCTTGATTCAATCTGCGCGAGCGATTGACCGTTTCAATTTAAAGTCCGATATTGTGTAAAATATATAATATACTATACGATAGACTTATATACATATTGAAAATAAAATTATTGTTAATTAACGCGATATATCTAAAAACAATGTAAATATAGATACGTCGTTTTCATAAAAATTGCGCATCGACTTGAACGAACGAAAAAATAGAAGAATTAAAGAAGCCACGTTTCGATAAATTCACTATCGAGCACGCCTTGGCAAAAGATATTCGTTATTAAATGCCAGAATACATTTTTTTCAGGGCATTCGTGTAATTGTAAAAAAAGAAAAAAAAACTTTTGGCACCGTATTTCGTTTCTGGGAAGATTCGTTCGATTCATTCGATTCACATCGATCCAATCTTTATCTTCTTCTAGTAAGGCACAACGAGGAAGGCAGCGTTGAATTGTCTTTAGCAAATCTCTCCTGCAGAATTTTATCGTTCAAACTCTCTTGGGCTTGGACACGATCGCGTATTCGGTGTCGTTAAAAACTCTATGAGCAGGAGTACCAGTCGTGACGACCGGATTACTCGTAGGTTTCTTTCGAATTATTCCGTAACCGTGGTGCGTATCATCGGCGAGTCTTATACCGCAAAGATCCTCGACAATATCGTAATTGGGCCAAGGACCGCTCGTATCTTCTCCCGATACTACGGAATTGCATTGACTAACATTGGGTGTTTTGTAACCGGGATTATTGTTGAGTTTGTGCATCGAGCCAAAATGTTGAAGCTTGTCGTAATTCGGTGAATCGGATTTAGGTGTTACACTGTTGTGTATAATTGGCGATGCGGCTACCGGATTATTTTGCGTAGATTCCACACTGGGTTTGCGTTTCGTTGCGATACTGCCGATACTCGTCGTTGCTGCGATCTGTGGATTCATCGTTTCGTATTGAGACTCGTAGTCGTCGGTTTCATTCGGTAAATTAATATTAGGGTTTGACTCGTTGTCGAGATCGGTCACGATCTCCTCGTCCGACAAACGTTCGTCGACTCGTTCGGTATGCGGCACGTTATCGAGACCGTGGGTTCTCCAAGCATCGCTTCTTACTTCAACGAGATCGTAGGGATGTTGCTTATCCGTACGAGGTGGACAAACTGGCGGTGGTGGAGGAATAAGTTTTCGTACGACATCCGGCGATCCGGTTTGATTCAATTTTCGATATTTTCCACAAGCCGGTGTATCCCCGAATTCACCGTCGAAACTCTTCTTCTCCAACAGTCCGGTGAATATATATTTTCTCGGTGGTTTCGCTGGCTTTGGTTTTATTATCGGTGGGGGTGGTCTTATGAAAGATATGGAATCGAGATTGGAGGCTGAACAGGATACGAGATGTTTTTGGGAATTTTGCGATATTGTTGAGAAATCAATGTCTATAAGATTATTGGAACTATTCGGGGATGGTGGAAGAGGCGAACGCGAACCTGCCTCCATTGATAACGCCGCGTGATATTGAGCGTCGTTGCATTCTATACTTGGACTGTTGTCACCGTTGAGCAATTTTTTCATGGATTTCATTTTTGAGGATATACATCGAAATATTTCCTGTTGATTACTGTGCTCCAAACGAAACGAACCCTCGCCAGATTCGCACTTTCTGCCGGCTTCGAACGTGAATTTTCCATCTCTGTAGCCATATCGTCTGATGTATCTGTAGGGCCAGGTGTAGGTCAATATTTCACCGTCCATGAGTTTCATGTCAACGGCGGCAACTACGAGGGTGTAACTCTTCGCCTCGAGACGACAGCGTTTCGAGGCTTCGGTCTCCACTACTTTGACCGAAAATACTCCTTCGCCACTGGTACAATAAAGATCATTATCCTCTTCTATCGTTTGATCCGACGAGTCTCCTTTAAAAGCCACGGACTGAAATGCCGTTATCCAGTTCGTCATGTCCGAGTCGGAGAAACAACCAAAGTGATGAACTCCCGTCTTGGTTACTACCTATCGAAAATATACAATTTTTAGGTCTTTCGTTCATCCAAAAACAAATTTTTTCCATTGAAAATTCATAATTTCGTAAAGATTCTGTTTTTTTACTTTTATTTCTCTTCGTAAGGTCATGAACACGAAAACACAGATCTTTTAGGATATTCAACGTCTGCTAATATGTTTTACGTTATACAATAGAAAATGATTAAAAATGTTCCGCTCTCGTTAAATTAGATTGCAAAATATTTTTTCTTTTTACAAGAAACTCCGCTAATCTGGAAACTTGTGCATAAGCAATGCGTAACTTCCAATTTCTATCGTTTCATAAATTATCCAATCGAATCAATCTATTATTTATCAAAACAATTTTATCGCTCTCGATCTTCCTAATTTCGAGCGATTGCTACATAAAACTCACAGTGAAGACTCTTGGTTGATTGCTCGGTGCAATCTTCACGCAGGCTTCGAGCGTTAGAATTCTCGGCGAGTGTTGCTGCGACAGAATTTCATCCTGACTGTCATATATTTCCAGCCTCTCGATTCCGTATTTGCTCGCTTTGAATATCTGACAAAACTTTTTGTGCCAAGTTTTCTAAAATGCAAAAGTAAAATCAATTTATAGACATAAAAAAAGAAAACGTAAGAGCAACGTCTTGACAAGATCTGGATTTAACCTCTTCGAGACGGTAAGGCAGAGACGTGACTAACCTTGAGCTGGCCGAGCATTCCTTGAGGTGGAAAGAGCAGTTGTCCTTGGAAAAATGGTTCATCCTGAAGATCCATCGTATGGATATCCCTTACTTTTTATCGTCGCGAAATACAATTATTGTTTCCTTACACTAAAACTTTTGATTACTTGCTCCCCTTCTGTTTCTTATTCCTCTCCTTCGCACATCACACACTCGACGTCCAACGAGACGTGTGTGAGTCCCCGTCTCCTTTGTCTCTCTCTCTCTCTCTCTCTCTCTTTTTCTTTCGTATGTTTAACAAAACAGTAAAAGAAGAAAGAAAAATATGTTACGGAGAGAGGAGAGTGGAGCGGCTAAGGAGGCCGTATCCTCCCGTACGTGTCGTGCATCTAATCCGTTCGTTTTTAATGTATATCAGAAAAACGGTCACCCTATATAAACTATACCGTCGCTCTCCTTACTCTTGCTCGAGTGGTCGTAGTAAAACTAACCACTGTCACAAACATCATATACACCATCGCATATCTACGTTTCGACACTTCCTTCTGCATAAACGTGCCTCTGTGTGCACACGCGTATCTATGCCCCACTGGCTAGCTACGTCTCGCTACTGTCGCTGCTCCTATGACTCGCGACTATACTATCGCCAGACTTGCACTACCGTGCTAGGACCATATTCTACATAGTGTATGGTCCTTTCTATCTCACATTGCTGCCCTCTACGTCTCTCTCGTTCGATATCTTTCTCCCGCTCGAGCGTCCAATATACACATATCTATCTATATATATAAATACGTTAAAAAAATAATTCAATTATTTTTAATAGACTCAATACACGTAATATTTTAACAAATTCGACACTGGCACGCAAAGTCATAATAATCGCGACCCTGACCGAGGTGAAATAAAATTAGATTATTTCTCATCATAGAATAAAACATTATTTTATCAAAAGTTTTATTACCGTCTATTTCATTCGCAATTCTCTCGTTTTAATTCTCATTCAAAATATTCATGACGAACTCGACTCTTGGAATTAAAGTCGAAACATTTAACGCAGATCTACAAGTACAACGCGTATTTTTGTCAATACATTTTTTTTACATTTTTTTTCATTTGATTTATTTCTTTATTTTTGTTTATTATTATAAGTAATTCCCCCTCCAAAGTTGACTGTCTCCGAGTCTCGGTTATACGAGGAATGGAAAGTACGAACTAGCCGAGTACCAACAACACTATCTCCGCTGCATTATCGTAGAGCAACACGTACACGAAGCACTGGCAATGAAGTTCGCGTCATCATCATCACGCACTGTGACTACTGATTGCCCCCGCACCAGACTCGAGTTCTCGACACTCCGCTTTACAAACCGAGACATGCGTTTGCCCACGTTTTTGCCTCGCTTCTATCTCTCTCTCGCACTATAGTCAAGCCGCTATCGTCAACGATCATGCGAGGTTTACACTAAAGCGTGTAGCAACACACACAAACACACACACGCACACGAGATTGTCTGAGAAATGAGAAAGGAATTCGAGGGATTTCCGATCAGACCCAGAAGCGACTGTAGCGAAACGGCAGCGTGCTCTCGCCCTCTTGCCTATAGACAGAGCGCGCGCGGTATTGTAGAGTATTTTTTTTTCTTCTTCTTTTTCTTCTTCTTCCTCGTCGCGCGCGATGAAGACGATACGTGGAACAAGCGTTATCTCGCAGGAACTGCATTCACGGCTGTCAAAACAAATCGATAAGAAACGACAGCTCGTTAGATCGCATTTATTCGATCGACGTCTAATTTAATTGATTTATTTTATTTTATATTGATTTTGTTTTTAATTATTATTTTCTTTTTACGTCGGACGACGCGTTATGTATTTCTCATGGAATTTCTTCTCTGTAGGCTCGATGGTGGATACAATTTTTTTGTTTACTTTTTTTTTATTTTTTTTTTTATTCAGTGACTAACGCTCGCTTTGCTTATCATTTATTTATCTTCGCATTTTTATTTGTAAATTATAATTAACGACTGATTCATTTCTTTTTTTTTCTCTCTCGTTGTAAGAACGAGATGCGACTTTACGATTCGTACGAAGCGAGAAATTTTATACGGTTGCGTACGTAGCGCATTGTCCGGAACGGGTTTACTTCGAGTCTTGTTTAGTTTGGGTCGAACGAGTAATGGGACGAGGTAGAGAGGGACAGGGGCAGGAAAAACTCATCAAGATCGCTTCGATCGTTTTTTTCAATTATTTATTAATACTGCGTCGACCTAGAATCGTTGGTTGACCGAGCTAGAAACGATCGTAATGGAGACTGGTCAGTCGTTGAAGAATTCTTGACAGAGGCAAAAGTCGGAGTTGGAGAGAAAAACGAAATGTTTCTCGTTGCATTTTTGACCTTTTTCTACGTTCAACTATGCGCTACTTTCAATGATTTTCCGTCTTTGATAATCGCTAACGCTACGATGGGTATAAATCGTGGCGAACGATTGAAAAATTATAAATCGATTGAGAATTCATTTTGATTAATCCGATTGATTAATTAATTCATAATATTTGTTTTAGCCGTTGTAATCGAAAGACCGTTCTTCGAGCTTAAAGCGGTACATCGAAGACACACGACTCGAAACGCTTACGAGAAAAAGCTCGAGGGCTTTGTGAGATCGATCACGGAAGCTGCGAAAGAACGTGTACAGGAGAGCGGCGTTGGTATAGAGATAAGCGTGTTTCAGGAGACGAGCGTCAATCTTGCAAGGGGTGAGTCACCGATTGCAGATTTTTTTTCTTCTCATTTTATGTCGAACGCATTGCTCGTGCTAAAAATTGCGTCGATGACGATTTTTGTGACGCGAGAATAATTCGTGCGCAGATTACACGGTTTTATTGTCCGTCGCGAGCTGCGACGAAACTTGGAATTTGTTCGAACGAGCTCGAAAGGAGAAATTGGTCCATCTAGCGATAACTGGTTGGTTCTTTTTCTTAAACGTTATTCGATAACCACGCTATCATCAAATTGCACGGATTTGATTCAATTTATGATAATTTCTTTATTTTTGATAAACGTCTTTTGTCGAATTAATAAAATTGATCTATTTGATGGAAAAAAAGAGTGATTAATTAATTACGTATATTAATAATGATCTATATCTTATAATATTATAAGAATATGGCTAATAATGATAAGTACTATTATTTGCATACGATATAGATAATTAATCATTCAATTTTTTTCATGGTATCAATTAAATGAACGATTTAACGAAAAAAAATCGTTATAATAATAATGTTCGGCAATTATGTATGTAATTAAATAAGCCAATTAATTAATCGAATTTATATAAAATTATTATTGCGTCATTTACAATGCTTTTCGAAATCGAGATCACGATTGTCCACGATTACCGACCGATCATGGGATAAGTGTGCCGATCGTCAAGCCTGGTGAAGAATTACCCCAGATATTTCTCGATCTCCGAATGACCGAGGTTTTAACCTGGACGAAGATCAATCTTGTTCACGATCGAATTTTCGGTAAATTTCCTCAACTCGATCGATTATTTTATTTGTAATAAGTAAAAATCAATGTAATCGCTCGAACTATTCGTTGGAACGATGAAACGAACCAACAATTAGAGAGAGACGCGATCGGTAGAGTGCTCGGTGCTTTGTCCGACGAGATACCGACCAAGCCTCAACTCGGATTGGCGTCGAAGTGTCTATTCTCGACGGAATCGACAAATCGTTCCATGGCAATGAGAAAAAGCACGATCGTTCGGGCACTCTCGAGCTTTCCCCCTCATCGACGTTCCACCGATCGATTTCTCGTTATCGTTACTCACGACAACGTACCGTTGATCATAGAATCGGTACGTTTTCTCACTCCGGCGAACTCGATTTCTTTCTTACCGATATCGTGCAATTACACGTGGAAATCTTACAAACGCATTATTTACGTCGCCATCGATCTTAGGCACGATCGTTGGGTCTCCTCCATCCGGAGAGCCAGTGGCTCTTTGTTTTGCCGGACGGCGCCGAAGAGCCGTCGAACGTGACCAGTTTCAGCAAACTACTCGCCGAGGGCGAAAATATCGCTTTTATTCATAACGACACGAAGTTTGATCAGGATTGCCGCGTAAGACGAGACTAAATTTAACGATGTTATTTTTATTATTTCGTATTATTATCTCTAAAAAATTCTTTCCTTTTTGAAAATTACAAACATACTTTCATTCAAATTTTTTCAAATAGCAACTGCACAAAAACGCATGTAAAAGAAAGTGTAAATTGAAATTTATTCAAAATTTTAGCACGCGCAATTTTTTGAACAGTAATTCTTCAAAATTGACGCAAAAAATTTGCTTTGCATATTTTTTGTTCGATGCTTTTAGCGGTTCTGGTCACTTAGTAGTTTGTCACGAAGGCTTGATAAATGAAATATGTTTTCTACCGCAAAAAAGGGGCATAAACGTTGAGTGAGAAATTTGAAAAATTCCATCTAGCACCGGAATCCGATTTTTAGTCACGAAGTAGGAGTAATAATTTAGGTAGGCTTGGAGTGTCACGGTAAAGAAATGGTCGGTGCCCTCGCGTCGGCACTGGAGGATGCCTTCCGACAAGAAATTGAGTTGTACGAGAGAGTCACCGAGGAGGAATTCGATGCTGTTCGAATGACCAAGGCCGAGAGATGCAAGCAAATTGTAGCCGCCATTCGTGTACGTTGCACAATGCGCAAAATTACGCCAATTCTGGGAGATTACCCTCGGTGCGGATGCGTGACGATACGAAGAAAATCGTTTTGTCCTGTGTTCGTACAGGAAAATGTTTACAACGTTAGCGGGGAGAACGAGGTAACGAGAAAATGCGATGGTTGCATGATGTGGAAAATGTTGGCCGGCATAACTTGGGGCAATTCGTTCGATCGAAAAAATGAAACCGAACCGCATGAGTTTGTCGACGCCGGTTTTTGGACACCTGGACCAGGTGCTCTACCCAAAGACTTCCTTTTTCCACACATCAAATACGGTTTCAGGAGCAAAGTTCTGCCGATCGTCACTTATCACGTGAGTCGTTGCAGAGAAATTGTAATTTAATTTTACAATAATTCAAATTAGTACAGAAAAGACATATTTTTAATCGAATAGAATCCACCGTGGCAATTCGTCACCAAATCGAAGGAAACGGGGAAACTTAAATGGGACGGACTTGTCTTTGACATCGTCGATGAGTTGAGCAAAAAGCTAAATTTTACGTATAAACTTGTGGAAATAGGAACGACGACTACGGAAGAGGAAACTAAAGTGGAAAAGCCCGAACGTTCGGGCAATCATTCGGACGTCAAGGCGGAGGAAAAGGTCGTTTGATCAATATTCGATTAGGGTTGTAGATTTTTTATTCCAGCTAGATTTTGAAAATTTACATTCTT
This sequence comes from Netelia inedita, assembly GCA_964017225.1. Taxonomy (NCBI): domain Eukaryota; kingdom Metazoa; phylum Arthropoda; class Insecta; order Hymenoptera; family Ichneumonidae; genus Netelia; species Netelia inedita. The sequence goes on along the minus strand of OZ024920.1, from coordinate 36,035,148 downwards.
CGTAACTTTGATTTTTCCTATTTGCGATCTTTTTAAACTTATCGTAGTTAAAACGAAATTTATTTTTCTCGGTATGATAAATTCAAAAGTAAACCCACGGTTTGAGTAAAACTCGACAAATCTATAAAAAATGGAAATTAAAAAAGAGATTGGGAGGCAAACGGATGAATTCTTGAAATAATCTTTTAGGAATTTGTGAGAACTTGGCTGTCTTCCGGTGAGAGTATACCGGACGAAGTGACGGAACTCGTACACGATGGGCGAGTTCTCATGGGAGCTTGTGCCTCGACGGTCAGCGAACGTCTCAAACCTTTGGTTAATTTTACCATTCCAATATCCGTTCAGACTTATGGCCTTCTCTCTACGAGGCCAAAGCCTCTTTCCAGAGCCATGCTTTTTGCATCACCGTACACCTCCGAGGTTGTCAGATTTCATTTTCGTTGGAATAATTAATTGAACGATGAATTAATTATTAATCGATAGAGAGATCATTTATTCATCGAAGAGGCGATTGAAGCTAGATCGATATTCTTTGTCCTTCAATATTGCAGTCGTGGGCTTGTATCGCTGCGGGTATTGTCTTGATTGGACCAATTTTGTATCTGGTTCACCGATACAGTCCGACTCGTTCCATCGGCTCTGCACAGATTGCTATAGGTCTTGACTCGCCGACTCAATGTGTTTGGTACGTTTATGGTGCTCTTCTTCAGCAAGGTGAGCTCTGAGTCGTCCAAACTCGAAATATCCTGCAAAAATTGAGAAGTATTTGAAATTTTGAAATTTGTAGCAAATTTCGACAACTTTCATAATTGTATAATTTTTCTTAAATTGGGATTTAAACTGGTAGGATCAATATAAGAACATTCTAAATTATTATATGTGCGATATTCTATCATTTCTCGCGTTCCAAAGGAGGAATGCATCTACCGGAAAACGATGGTGCACGCCTTATCGTTGGAACCTGGTGGCTCGTCGTAATGGTAATCGTTGCGACTTATTCCGGTAGTCTCGTCGCTTTTCTGACATTTCCACGGATGGAAGAGAGTATCTCTTCGGTCGACGATCTTTTGCGACACAAAGGCATGCTCACTTGGAGTTTACCATCGAAAAGTTTTCTCGAGCAATATCTCACGAGTGGCAAAAGTGGCCCTTACGATGTTCTCTTGGGCGACAACGATGCTCTTGCTGAAAGACACGATTCAAAAAATTACGAGATGATCGTTAACCGCGTCAAAGAAGGTACACACGTACTGGTCGATTGGACAAGCTCACTGAGAATGCTCACGAGGATCGATAATCCATTGACGAACGATGGAATTTGTCATTTTTCGATCGGTACCGAAGCATTTGTCGAAGAACCGATCGCACTCATTTTGCCATCGGACAGCCCATATCTTACACTCATAAATGCCGAGTGAGTTTCTTTTCCGTTTTTCGACAGAGATTTACGCTAATTTTTAGAAGTCAATCATGAATGTGTGAAAGTCAAGTTATATTTTAATTTGTTAGTCGAAAAACTGAACTTTCATCCCTTTTTGCTTTTTGTGGGACACATAGCAGCGTAACAAAATAAAAAATGTGATATTCATGTTGGACGGAAAATTTCGAATTCCGTAAACCCCCCTATGAAGTCATTTTTAATGAACAAAAATTTTGACCCTCCTCAAGGGGCTGATGGTTCACATTCGTAATTTACTTTCCTGACTTTGTGGGGTCCGGGGGGGGGGGGGGGGTCAAAACTTTGTTTTCTTCAAAAACACTTTGTCGGGTCAGTTCTGAATCGGAACGTTTCCGCGCAATGAATATCATGATTTAAAGACGATTTGGGGCAAAAAAAATTTTGACCTCATCCTAGGTCATTTGTTTCACGTGACCCTCCCTATGGGTCTTGAAAATCGCGATTTTCCAAGGATCGCCATGGCCACAAAAATTGAGGTATCCGGATGTTCCTTGGCTGGTTCTCGAGTGCTTGGGGAGCACTTTAAACAGTTACGCGTGAAATTTTTTGTAGGACGAACGAGACCGGAGTTAGAACCTGGGAAAACGTTCATTGTTTGAGGTTTTGCGATAGCCATCTAAATTGGCCATATTCCATTTCGGTAAATTTTTATCTTTTCTCAAACTCTGAGAGCCTATGTCGATCGTAAATTTCTCGTACAACAAAAATATCATATTTGTAGTACCGTTTTGTAACAATTTATCGACTGAAAGTTCGAAAAAGTGGATTTACACTGGTTTTTCTCGGTTTTTGGCTCAGGATTTGTGAGAAACCAAGAACGGCACTTCTTTTTAATCATTTTCTATGATTGAAAAAATAATTTGCAGATTAAAAAGAATGAAAGAGGCTGGTTTATTTGACAAATGGACGACCGATAGAGTTCCCACGAGGGATGAGTGTTGGGAAGGAACGGGTATCAACAATGAAGTGAAGAATCACAAAGTCGATGTTTGGGATATGCAAGGAATATTTTTTGTCTTGTTTCTTGGTAAGATGTCAACATCGGACATTCGAGTAAAAATGAGATTACGAATTGCCAAAATGTATCATCGTAATCTTAATCACTCAGGATATTTGGTTGCCGTTGTGTTCCTCGGTTGGGAGTTCTTCGCTCACTATCGAAATATCGTCAAGGAACGAAAAATAATTCGGCCCTTTCTCACCTGACTTCCCCGGTCCTTATTAATCCTAAATTTCTTTTCGAATTCTCGTTCACAGTACAAAATACACTTATTGATACTACGCACTCTCCACCGATAGAAATCGCGTGACTGCAGACTAAATGTATAATCCAGCCTGATTAAGTGTTTAACGACATTAAGCTTTAAATATCCTACAATTATAAAAATCTCTCGGAACTAATCGAGTCGTGTGTGAGCGGCACTCTTGTTCGAATGCAATTTTCCACGGTAAAAAAAAGTAACAACGGTATGCACAGAGAGTCAAACAATTATATAACGCAGAACGAAAGACTCTACGTTAGGCTCATCCCCACTCGAGCACGGATTTCTTTTTTCTCATTAGCTATATCGTGTAATGTGAATTCACGCGACCTCCTTATTCCTCGATGAAGCACCCGTAGCCCTCCACATGAATCCAGGTTGTTTCAGTTATACGCCTCGCACTCACACAACCGCACGAAAACGGTATAACGGATTTATTTGGCTCAAAGTCTCTCGTAGCAATTAACAAGCAAGTTTGGTAGCATCGCAAAAGTTGAAAGGTCGATAATCGAGCTCACCGTCCGAGTGGGAAACGAAGAATGCCGTTTTGCCTCGAAGCCAATTTTTGGCCTCTCGCTTCGCGTTCTCTTTGTTTCATACTAATACCGGGAACGATATTACAACCGGGAGCGCTAAAAACCATTTAAAAAAAGAAAACCAACGAGCCGTTTATTTATCGGTCGGAACTTCGCAAAGTGAATATCGTGATAAAAATCTAACGACCTTGCTTCTCGATTGTCTCGAAGCTAGCAAAAAAGAACAGACCTATAACGATGCCACGAGCCAACTCCTCTCTCTGTCACTATTTTTCCCACCCGGCAATCGAGAGTTTCTGCCAGTTTGATCGCGGACTCCCTCACAGTCGCTGCTTAAACGCCTAAACGTTCTTTCCGTGGTAAACACGGTTTGGTATATCTTGCGCTTAAAAACTGAAAGTCGATGGAAAGTTTTAGCGCCGACCCGGTGCGACGAACGATCCATATCGGTCGATCGATCGATAGGTGGTCGATAACGATAATTCTTCTGCAACGTAAGTTTATTTTTTTGATTATCCGTCGATACCCCGTTTTTCCGTGGCTCTTTGTAAACATCGGCGTTTGATTTTCCGTGTGCCAAGTGACGAGTACAGCAGTTTCCTCGATAATCCCTTTGCCGGGACACCATCTTCATCGTCCACCGCCCCAGGGGCTTCACAGTCCTGTGCGATGGACAAAATCACCGGAAACCTCTCGTCAGGGACGTCCCGTTGAAGTTATGACCGACGTCATAAACGACCTGGGTGTTAGGATTCTCGACAGATACATCGATAACAATGGAAACGTTGGATTCTCGCCCAGTGGTTTGGGTTTCGTTCTAGTTGCACTTTACGAGGGTTCGGCAGGTAGCAGTAGTCGTGAAATCAGCGACGTTCTCGGCTTGCCGCGTGATCGACGCGTTACGAGAATTGGATTGCGCGATATTCATCGAAGACTTCGAGTGAGTCCTCTAATGACCTCTAATTTTTCTTTAACTTTTTGATTATTGTTTTGAACAAAGTATTCGTTTAATTCAACTCTGTTGTTTGTATTGTCGTTCGGTTATTTTAATATTTCTCCCGTGTTTCTCGGTCACTTTTTCGAGAGCTATCTCAACGCGGACGCTTTTCTCGGTGGTCTGACACTGAACCGTGACGACATAAATCTACGTCCCGATTACGAGGATATCCTGCGATTTTATGGCTTCGACATTTCCGACTCCGGTATCGACAGTAACGCAACCACGACCCCGGATGCACCGATGAATTCCACAGATTCGTCAAATTCGAGCACAACGAGTGTGACACCGGATTCCACGACAATTACCGATTCCATCGACACGACTACCGTCCCGGTGACACCAGTTCCTGCAACGACGATGATCAACGATACCACGATTACCAGTGACGTTGTTACGATATCGACGGACATGACCGGAGGAACGAACGCCGCACTTTCCATGATACCAACGAGTAGCGCTTCGATACCGTCGAGTCTCACGATTATGTCGCAGACAGCCATGACGAATTCGATGACCGTGAACTCGACGAGCAGCACGAATCCTCCGTCAACGAGTCCAATGTCGACCGGAACGACTGTTAGTACGCCAACTTCTACCGTAGGATCGTCAACTAGCATGCCTGATGTTCAGGGTGTTACGAACAGCACGGAAGCTTCCAGTACCGTTATGCCGATGCAGAGGCTCCTTGGACTCACAACCGAGTCTGCTGACATGGAAACCCAAAGTTCGGACACTTTTCCAACGAGCACTGATCCTACGATGTTGCCGACAGATTCTCAGACGGATTCTGCGACAACCTTTTTAACGACCCCTGTGACAACGCCAATTGGGATGGCCGCGAACACCTTGGAGGGTAGTGATGGGAATTCATCAACACCGGAAGTACAAAATGCAACGACCAATCTTATCGAAGATACTGCGATGAACAACGTTCGAAAACGTCGCGGTATTTTGCATGGCCCGAGCGGATACTTTTCCAGTTCTGCTGGTAAATAGATAAAGTTTTGAAAAGCGAAAAGGTGTTCCAGGATCTGGGCAAAATTTAATCTTTCTTTGTTTACATATGGAATAAGTCTGTTTATATTCTAGCTCGATGATAGATCGATTTTTACGTAGATTTTATAGGAAAAATCTTGAGTTAAAAATGGGAACGCTAGATTTTTCGGTTTAATTTTTAGAAATTCGTATATTTTGACCATTTTTGGTTCTCCGTGTGGATTGACAATGTCGTTTCAGACGATGGTATATGGCTCGACGAGTTTGGCAGATTGACTAATCACGACGACTATCCGTCTCAGGATGAGGATATCGGTGTCGATCCAAGACGTCCGACCGAGGTAGCTTTCCTCGTGAACGGATGTGATTATTCGCGAGTAACGGCAGCGGTTTACACGGCGTTTTTGCCATTTTCTTACTTTCCTTCTCTGCGAGCGTCCATGCTAGAATTTCCATTAGACGTGAGTGTCAACAAAAAATCGGATGAATCCTGTAAACTGGAGAAAGTCCTTTTTCTCTTTAGTTCAGATTAGCCCAATCTTTTTTCATTGGATATTGTATTTCTTTTTCTCGAGGATCCTCGGTACAAAATTCTCGTAATGTTGCCAAGTGACGAAAACGGGACGCGACGTCTCGCGAGGATATTGGCGACAAAATCTATAACTTTGAGGCAATTGCGTCGCTCGTTGCAGCCGACCTGGGTCACCGCTGTCATACCGTCGTTCATGCTACGTGGATTCGTAACTCTCACACCGTTTCTGCAGAGGGTGAGCGAAAATTTCATTGCAATAGATAGTCTCTTAGATGATTCTACGATAATTTGATCTCGGGGATTTTTTACCGTTACAAAATCCGGTAATTCCTTTCCCTTGTTCGTTCAGTGCAAACAATCAGACGCCGACACCTACAGCGTATAATCTATATTATTGCTCCATTTTCCCATTAGTCACGCTCGTTGCATGCGGTGTGCTCCTTGACTGCGCTTTTCCGCTTCTGAGGTTCTCTCCGACTCGACGTAACACTTCCGGTTCTCGCAATGACTTCTAGCCTCGGTATTTCCCTCTCCGTCATGGGCTATGTGGCCGTTATATGCTAATTTCGAGTCTCCAATTCGACTCGGAAGATTTCGGAAACTTAATTTTTGACGCAGGCGAGAAACTATCGAAATTCATCATGTTATCGTTTTTGCAACTTATTATTTTGAAGGCATTGCGATTTACCCACTAAATTATAACTCAATTTAATTCCCGAGTGAAGAGGGCGAAATCAAAGATCGAATATAATAATTAAAAAATAATTCAAAGACATTTAAGTTTCATCCGCAGCCGGTAATTTAAAAAATGTTATTTTCATTCCAAACCTGTGTCCTTCATTATTAACATATTTACTTCTAACGCCCACTCGATTAAACAATCTAAAAAGAAGTGTAGCCAATATAAGAAGACTAAAAACCAATGATATTAAATCAATGACATTATAAAAGAATAGAATACTTATAAAATATCATAATAACAGAGATATTAGAACAATCAAACGATAAATATCCCGAGGTTCCCACACAGTCAAAGTCTCTTTCGTAACGCTCAAAGACTTCGGTCACGACATTTCAGCTAGGAATCTCGGACGTGTTTGATCCACGAGCCGCCGATTTGACACCGATGAGTCCCGATCTCGGTGTTTACGCGCGTGACATACAGCAGAGCATAGGAGTCAACATAAGGAACAATGTAAAAGGTGGAATCGGTGGTGCCGACGGTGGGAACGAGGACCAACAGGGGCAGCAACGCGACGATTTGCTACGTACGGTACGCGGTGTGGACGGTATTCCTCCGTTCTTCGTCGCCGGTGGTGCGATTTCACCACGATCGCGTGGAAATCCGCACTATCCTCCGTATCCAGGAGCAGGTTAGCGTTATTTTTCTTTTCCATCTTACTCCTCCTCCACCACCAGTCGCTCCGTTACGTATTCGAGTAGCAGATCGAAATCGCAGACGTCGATACTTATCATCTTCGCGTAGAACGGAACAAACAAAAAGATCTTTTTCCCAATGAGCCGTGTCGAGTTCGAATCGTTTGCCACCGTTCTTCTCCCATAATTTCAGGTTATCGTCGTTTAGCAACGCTCCCGCGCGTTGGCGCTTCACTCGACCGACGCCACGACGCCATTACCCCCACTTGGGGTCTCGAGGCGACGCTTACCCGTCTCGCGATGTTTTTCTCTCTTCTCTCTCTCTCTCTCGGCCATCGTGTAATTACCGGACTCGAGATATTTTCTCAGTATTGTTGTAAAGTTCGTTGAATTTAACGACCGATATCCTGCGTGAGTCAGCGAGAGAGCGAGAGCAACGGGTTTTGCGAGAACGTCGCGACGAAGGAGATGCATCGGCTTCTACTCCCCTGACTTCTTCCCCGTCCATTTTTGCCGAAGAGTCCGCTTGCGCAAATTGTTACGAGGGCATAACGACGAGTCTCTTTTCCCTCCTGCCTGATATTGCATCGTACCATCGATCTTCTCGGCTTGCGAGACATTTTCTTGTTTCTTTATATCTTTTTCGTAACAGAACTCTTTTTTTGATTTTATCTCAAACGGCTCGTCGTCTTCGATCGCTTTGACCTTAGACTGCATTCTTATACCGTTACGGCTTACATCCGGTTGGCAATGAATTATTATTTTATTTTTATTTTTATCTTTATTTTACCGTCTCGGTCTCGTTCTCCGGTGGCTGGAATGTTTAGACTCGGGGTCATGATTCATCAGCGAGAAAATCTCGTCTCCTCTGAAACGATCCTCTTTTCCTTTGCCTTGTCCGCTTCTCGTGCGATATCGTAGAACTTATCGTCGAATTTATATTTCATTCGATCTTTTTCTTTTTCCTATTTCCATACAATAACAGGGAGTCCTTTGTACGAGAGAGCACCGCCCGTACCGTTCGTCGTCGATCGTCCGTTTCTCTACTTCATCATTGACGATGAGACTTCGGTCACTCTCTTAGCTGGACGAATCGACGATCCTCTCAACTCGAGGCTGCTCTGATTCGACCCTGCTCGATTTTCGTAAAGGGAAACATTGAAAAGAAAAGACATTCACGTAGTCGAGAGTAAAACGCGACAAACAATTTATAAAAAAACGAAAATGAGATGGAATAAAAATCACGTACACGTCATCGCCTTTATCGTAACCACGTGAAATTGTATTAATTAATACTTAAACGTAATAGCTCTCCATGTAGCATGATAAATATCGTTCCACGTTTTACGAGGATACTCCTTCTTTACGTTTCGTGTTTTATTTATTTCGTTCCTCGTTCCGGTCTACCGTACACGACCGAAACCTTTTGTCGTTCGGCGAAGAACTCTACGATCGCAACATCGTCGTAAAATTAGTAAAAATTATCGTACCTTTCTGTAATCTGTACAAAATTCACGTTTCGCGCGTAATACACGCTCGTTGACGCTACAATTAATATAAATACACGCCAGTCATGTGTGGGACGATTGGGCAGAATTTTTTATTTTCATTCGTTTGATCCAAGATTCAAACGTCGAGACGACGAAATCGAATTCGACAGAGCTCGACTCTGAGAACGGCAAGAGTTTGGCAAACGGCGATTTGATCCAGTCTGGATTTATCGAACGCTCGATTACGCCTGGACGCATCGTCAGTTCTTTGTTTTTTAAATTTCTCTTATTTTAATCGCTATTACAAGAAAATTGTTCGAATCGGGGGGAAAAAAGTGAAATTGATCGACTCCTCTCTCAAAATATTTCTACCTACGAACAACAGTCACCTAACTTTGGCCACCCCTATTCTCTCCTCGACGATTAAATTACAAAAGCTTATACGCTCTTACGAATATTACGACGAAAGAAACAAAACAAAAAGAAGTTAAAAGAGAAAAGAGAAGATGAAGAAGATGAAAAAAGAAACAGAACAAAACAAAACACACGATCGTCCAACTTTTAAGGCTAATAGTATGATTCTACCTAAATAATAGTCCGTCTAGTCTTTGACTTAATGATCTACGGGCGAATATATTATCAATCATCATCTCGCTTAATAGCTAATGTCATATATGCAATTATTACGTATACACAGAATCGCGGTACGTGAGAATACGAACGACGGAGAGTTCTGTGACCCACGAGATACGACTTTTCGTGCTCGTTAATTTTCTTTTTTTTCTTTTCTTCTTTTTTTGTCTCATTGTTGTTATTGTCGTTGTGCGCGTGATTGAGTGTCGATCCGCGAGTCGAAGGAAAAAAGAGGACTGAGAAAAAAAGAAGAATGTCAAGTGAAAGATAAAATAAAAGAAGGAAGGAAGAAGGTGAGGAGAAGAGGAGATTGGAAGAAGAAAGGACAAAGAAATATGGGACGAACACGACTACTTTGATAAATTACTATGTACGCGTTGTTTACACGATGAACGAAGTTCGCGGATCGTACGATCGTAAATTTATCGACGATCTTGATCTTCGCTCGCAGTAGAGACGAGGATAGAGTGAAAGAGAGAGGGAGATGGGACGAAAAATCGAGTTTCTCGAGTTTCTCGGTAATCAAGTCACGTTCTTCAGGATCCAAGGAACGAATTTGGAGATTCTCGTACATACGCCGGGAAGATTAGCCTCGGCACAGCCTATGCCCCACGATATTATACCCGCGAGAAAGTAACGACCGTCTTTGCCGCGCACTTGAAGAGGACCACCCGAATCACCCTGAAAAAAAAACGAAACAAAACAAAAATGAAAACAAACGAGACAATAAAAATAAACGATCGAATCTGGAATTAATCTTGCGATCGGGAGGACGCGAAAGACGAAAAACGACACTTGCCTGACACGAGTCTTGTCCGCCGGTCTCGTAACCGGCGCACAAAAATATTTCGGGAATAAATTCGTGTCTACCGGCTCGAAGAAACATCGACTTGCAACGATCGTTGCTCACGATCGGTACGGAGACCTAAAAATCAATAAATAATCGATTTATGAACATTTTAAGTTGAACAAAAATCTTATTAATAATTACGTAGACATTTGTAATTACAGATTTAATTGTTTAATTGAGTTAGTGATCGATTCATTAATTGATTAATTGATTATTCGATTATTCATCATACATTGTTTGGTGCGAACGAAACAAAAAAATGTATTGAAATTTTAGTAAAAATTACCTCCTGGAGTACAGAGGGAAGTGTTCCACCCTCGCTGAGTCTACCCCAGCCCGTAACGGTCGCATTTTCTCCTATCAAAAGATCGTCGGTCGCCGGTAGACATATCGGTGAAATGTGAGGGGCGAATATCAACGCGCTCTCGAGACGTACCAGTGCCAAATCGTACTCGTACGTGAAAAAATTGTATTTCGGGTGTACGACCTTTTTTGCAATTCCACGCTCGACATAGGGCAAACTTTCTTGGACCGACGAGAAATCGTAGTCACCCACTCGTATACGTATCTGAGACGTCAGTAAACTGTAACAAAAAAAAGAAAGATGCGTGGATTAAAATTCAAACTTTGATTAAAATTTTAAAACATTCGTATAATTTTGATAAATTTCAAAATATTCATAAAATTGTTGCTTTCGCTCAAGTATTAGCTCACTCATCAACGCAATGTCCCGCTGTCGCAATCCAGTTGGCATTGAGAACAGCGCCACCGCAACGATGTGTACTGGAAAATCCAAAGAACGAGGTTCTTCTCACGGAGACTTGCCAAGGCCATCGTCCGAAAGGAGCGTCCTTGCCACCGACTATTCTCGTTTCCGGTCGCGGAAACAATGGTGGTACGCCGCACTCGGTCTTGTCACTTTCGCCAACGGCCGAAACTGTCGGCACGGAACCCAAAGTTTTCTTGGTAGTCGACGATGGCGCTGAGGTCGTCGTCACGATTGTCATTGTCGTTGTCGACGTCGGTGGCGCTGGTGTCGTTGTCGTGGTTGTTGTTCTCGAAACCGTCGTTCTAATCGTCGTCGACGGAGTTTTCGAGATGGTACTCGTCGATTCGAGTCCCGGGGTCGTCACGGGAGTGGAAGTTGTGGTGGTCGAATAAGTCATCGCTGTCGTTGGTCGATTTTTCAATCGGTTTGTCACTAGAGCAGCGGTGCTGCCACCTGACAACGACGGTTTTCTCCTTCTCGTTGGACGTGGCCTCGTCAACGCGGTCCCAAGATCGTCGGTCGTTATGTAATGTGCTGCACCGATCGACGGTTTGCCGTATTCAGTACTCTGATAAAAATAGAAAATGAAAGATAAGAAATTAGAAATTGTCCTTCTTTTTATTATTCCAATAAATCGATCGATCAGAATCCGATAAAAATTATACACAATATTCTAATCCTAATCTTCGACACGCGATAAGTATCAAAGTTCCTTCAACGCATTCCCAATTTGTACAGAAATCAATTAGAATACCGATAATTCCTTTTCCCTACCTGAGCGAAGTAAAAATAGAGAAAATCCCCAATTATCGTGAAAGCTCTCACATTCCTCTAACAAACGCACCCGATTCTCACGCCCATGGAAAAAAAAGGAACAAGATTCGAGATAGTGAGAAAGAAAGAGGAAGAAAGCTGAAGAAAAAAAACAAGACTCGAGATGAGAAGAGTCAAGAGATCGAGATCGGACCCGGAAGTCATCCGAGGTGTAATTCCCATGTTCGATTGGAAAGTGCACCGTTGGCTGACTGGGAGTCTCGTCAGTCTCGGGCCGATAACCCATCCACTTATGGCTTTTTGTGAGTAAGCAAGTTACCGCTTTCCGCGATCGCGGAGAAGGACGGACGACACGAATCGTGTCGGTTTCACGTCCTCGTGGCCATTGACATCAAGGTCGATGGGCTCCAGACTCTCTTTTTCTCTCTCTCTCTCTCTCTTTCTCCCTCTCGATCGACACACAGTCCTCGCTACCAGCTCGTAATTCTCTCTCACCTGTTGTGACTCGGTAGACTCGAAACTCGGTCGATTCTGATATCTCTCGGGTTCGTTGTCCACGAGTTCCTGTACGTCGCTCCAGTGAGGCTTTACGGAAGGTCCGATCGGTGGTGTCCAGCTGTGATCCGACCAAAAGTGTCCACCGGCCTTCGTACCACCGGATGTCGTGCTAGGTAATCCCGTCGTACTCGTCGTGGTCGACAACTTTGTCACGAAAGCCGGTTCCGTCGTGACTCTCCAATGGGTCGTTTGTGCCGACGAGCCACTGAACGCGAAACAAACAAACAAAAAAACAATCATTAAAAGAGGAAGGAAGAAAGAAAGAAAAAAACAAGAAAGAACGAAAGAAAGAACATCGCGCGACAACTCGCTCCCTATGGACTCGTTCAAATCTCGTTACGGCTACGCGCGCCAACAACTATTCGCTCTATTATCGCATCGCGGTCTGGCATAACGCGTGTACGGCTTCTTCTTCGTTCCCACCTTCGACTCTCTGCCCTTCATGAGAGAAGAGAAAGATATACATATATGTATATATATATATATATATATATGTAGGCGGTGATAAACGTTACCTCGCGGATGTCTGACTCTCCGAGCTATAGTGATGCGTCTCGGGCTTCGGGGTCGTTCGACTCTTGGTTGGCTTCTTCGTCGATTCCGGTCTCGATACAAAGTTTGGCCGAGCGTCGTGCTCGCGATCGTGATCGATCATCGAGATCGGTCGATACGTACTCGTGCTCTTTGAACAAGGAGAAATTGCATTTGTAATCGGATTCGTAAACTCGGACTTATTTAAACGTCTAGCGTTTCGTTTTCTTTTTTCTCAAAAGAGAAGGGTGGGGGAAGGAAAACTCGTTGCATAGTTTTCTAATTCTAGCGAGTTCCTCTTTATCCGAACAACCGATCTTACCGGGATTCCGTCCATTACAAATGTGCACTCGAACTATAATTCTCACAATTTAAATCTCCTATATATATATATATAATTTATGTTTTTATATATTGTGAGAATATACACATGTACGGTTGAACATCGTACAAGAGAAAGCGGTTGTAACGCTCGTATGAAATAACGAGGCATAATAAGCCGAGGAAGAAAGCAGGAACGAGAACTCACTTTTTCTTCCGGTTGATTGTAAAGGTAAGGCCTGTAGACGGTCTCGTGGGCGACAGAGTCCTCGTCCGTCTGGTGTTGCGCACTAGCATCGTTCCAGGACGTTGATGTGGGAGGTCGCGTGCGCAGAGCATCCTCGACGTTAGGAGCTTGATTTTTACCCGGTAGCCTTATCGAGGTCGTGCTGCCAGGATCGTCGTCAATTTTGTCCTTGAAACTGTGAAAAGCCTCGAACGCGTCGGTCGGCCTGTGTAGAGGTCGACCGACGCTCTCCTGCGGCACTTTCGACCAGGCGTTGTTCGTACTCGACGTTATCGCGTACGGTTTTTGCTGATGCTTTTGCTTCTGGAGCTGATGCAACGTACCGTAATCCTGAAATTCCGAGCTCGGCTTTGCCTGCGGTCGTTTCTGCAATGGACGACCGGGCACAGGGACGAAATACGACGAGGTCGGTCTCTCCGCGTTCCCGTAACTCGTATCTTCGCTTCCGGTATTGTGTAAATATTGCTGTTCCGTTTGATCGAAACGATCCGGCGCTATACTCGTCTCGAGTATCGTCGTTCCTGCCGATATCGACGTGGTCGTTGTCGTCGACGACGTCGTCGTCGTCGTCGTCGTCGTCGTCGTCGTCGTAGTCTCGTTGTGGACGCAACAACTACCGAACATGAACGTATCGACGCAAACCCCGACGTGGGTTCCCTCCGACTTTATGCACTCCCATACGAACATACATGTGCCGTTGCTCACACCACCACCCGGTCCTGGCACTCTGCACGGCTTTGGACTGATTTTGTAGCCTGACGAAAATATAAAGTAACAAGAAAAACAAAAAACATTAAATATATGCACGCGGTGTCAAATAACGTTAAATATTTCATAAAATGGGGAAAAAACGAACGATCGAATATTTTTGTTAAACGTTAAACAAAAATTAATATGAGAGAGAAAGCAATTTTTTAGAAAAGTTTTCCGGGATACAACGAGGGTTGAATGGTTCTCGATTCGAGACTCATCAATTTCACGGTCGACTTTTATCGACGAGAGCGCTCGTTTCACAGATCAGTAGGCGGATAATCGAAGAATGAAACGAGGGGAAAACAAGAAAAGATAAAAAAAAGAGAAAACGAGATTTCATTCGGAAAGCAAGAGAGTAAGAATGGGAATGAAGGATAAAAATAAGAGCGAAGTAGTGAGAAAGAGGGCTGTTTAATTATCGTCGGCAGTCTGCTATCTCTCGGTGAGTTCTCACGCTCCGTAGCTTATAATGGTCGGGCTCGTTCGGTACAGCCGAGTCCCCTGGCGGAGCAAACGGCTGCACTCTGGCCCCTCGACGACGTCGTCGACGTCGACGACGACGATGACGACGAAGAACAAGAAGAGGACGACGCTCTCGTTCTCTTTTCCAAGTTGCCCGGAGAGCGAGCATCCGCATAAAATGGCTCCTTGCAATCGAGCCGAAAGACGGGGATGCCTCCCGGGGTGAAACTTCAGCTGTTCGTAGAAGAGAACCCGGAGTCCGGACGGATGGAGAACGAAAAAGAAGGAGAGAGAGAGCGAGAGATAAAGTTGAAGGAAGGAAAAAAACGAAACTGTCGATTGCATTTCGACCGGGCCGCTTCCACGATGAGAATTTATTATTCGATCCGAATTTAAGAGATGGACCTCGATAACCGAACCGATCTGCCGCGGGGCTATATAAATATACATACGCTTATGTATACGTGTGTATGTATATATATGGCATTACAAAGAAGGATCTCCGGCTGCTGTTGGTACAGTCGGTCGGTTAGTAGTGCGCTTCCGCGATCGCACGAGCCTCAATCCTCAATTCGCCACGGTGTCGAAGCGTGCAGTGTGTATGTGTGAGAGACAGGACAAGAGACAGAGAGAGCAAGGGAGAGAGAGAGAGAGTGGGAGAGAGGCTGCGAGAGAATCTCAAGCAAGACCGCGTAAAACATAAAGAATTACTGACTGTGACCTCGATTGAGGGAACTGAGAGACCTGACGACGCCCGACCACCAGAGAATCGTCGCCACGTAACCGATCCACCGCATCCTGATTCCTGAAACAAAAAAAGTCAATACGACGATCAATAACGAGATGCGTATTAGTGGGCTGTCTGCCGTTTTAAACTTTGAACAAAAAATCAATCGTTCGAACGCAGTTAAAAATTTCCTGCTCTTCTTGATTACGATTTAATAAATGAGTGGAGGAATTATTTGCTTAATTTTCGGATTGTTTATTTATTATTTAAACAATTTCTAATATTTCATATAATTTGACCAATATATTTCGACGGATTTTATCGCGACATGAAATTAACATTTTCACGTTAAGAATGTTTTTTTCTTGCTTTTTTTTAGAAGTGTAATTTTAATTTTACGTGATCTAACGTGAGGTCCACGTGCGCGACAAGAATCCCATAAAATTCACAAAGAAACCTCGTCTTTCGTCCAATTCGCAAAAACCAGTGTTCCTAAAGTCCTCAAAAAAAAAAAATTCGTCGTCTCTCAATTTTCGTTTTCTCGCGATTCTGTTTTTTTTCGCCACGCGCGTTTAACAAATTACCCAGAAAAGGGGCGCGGACGTACGTACGAGAGCTCTCAGTCAAAGGGGAAAATGCTCGCACGTATCGGACCACATCGCGGTCTCGTGGCCGAAATAAGAGCGTCGAAAAGGACGAAAAGAAAAGAAATAATACAGCGACGATCCATGCAAGATTGGAATTCCGTCTCTCGCATACCGGGTCAATCGTCCACCGATTCGTCTTGGGAGAATGCATCGACGAATGCAATCCAGAACCGGCAGGGGAGTCCCGGCTACTTGATCTCGCCGTTCGTTCCTCCCTTTCTCTCTCTCTCTATCTCCCTCTCACTCCCCCCCCCCTCACCATATTCTTCTCTCGCACGAAATATCCGACCAGCTCCCGCGAAGCTTTCTCGCATTATATCGTATTGTACAAAATAATTGATATTCCCTCGCCACACCTCGTTCCTCCTCCCCACATTCTCGTCTCGATTCGCGCACATGACCGCAAATAATTTCTTACGTCCTTCGTCCAAATACAAATTCGGCAGAAAAATAATCGCATTGCCGCGAGGAGGACCCAGTCGAGAAGAGAGACGTGTAAATCGGGCGCGGAGTGATCAACCTTGCGGTCGGGAGGACCGTGCGAAGGAGAAGGTTACTTCGTGCTCGCCCTCGCTATAATTTGGAGGGCGTGAAAAAAAGTTGAAAAAACGACGGAAATGGAGGGGAAAAAAAAAAGAAGAAACAACAAAGCGAAGAGCGAGAGAACGTGAGTTGGGTTTCGCGTCGCGCCTCACCGCGCCTCTTGGTCATCCTCCCCAGGCTCTCTCTCACCCTCTCTCTCTCTCTCTCGACACACAGTCTATATACACTTATCGCTCGCTCCTTTCAATATGTTCTTCGCCACGTGAGATCGATCGATAAGTTACGCTTCGCTAGTGTTAATGGGATACTTGTACTCGCTTCGTGGCTACGCGTATTCATTTTGCTCTTCGTATTTTCGCGTGAGGAGAAGTTTTGTTGCCCCGTTGCAAATGGCGCGTATCCAATCGATTCCCGGATGAGTTAGTGTTTGAGATTCCGGGCCTTTGTGAGAGAATCGATGATCGAACCTACTCGACGATATCGGTAAAGTACTTATGCGAATATATACACTTACACGTGTGTAAGTGTATCGATATATAAATATATGTATATAGAGAATGAGAAGACTCGCTAAAAAAAGAAAAAAAAAGGAAAAAGAAAGAATAAAAAAAAGGACAAGTCAGCGTAAAACAGCCCGTGGCCGTTGTACCATCGCCTGGTTCCGAATGCATATAGTCGGGATAGGCCCGTTCGCAAGCGCGTGCTCTCTCGCGTGGTTATAACGGGAAAGCAGGCGAGGTGCGATCGGTGTACAGTCCGCGTATCGTACCGGACCCGCGAGCCTCGCTCGGGCGCGCGAGCGGTCGCCCCCGGGACGGACGAGAAAGATAGGGAGAGAGAGAGCGCTAATACATTCGGAGCCACCAAAGGGGGATATATTATACGCTGCAACACGCGCTTATATGCTTGCGATTATATGCAATGCAGCGGAACGTATTTGCCGCTGTTTTGTACACAAGTGGGCTCGATCGATGGAACGAAGAGACCGTGGAGGGTTCGATATCGGAAATTCAAGGCTTGGCTCGTTTGACCGTGATTTTTCATCACCTCGAAGGTCGAACGAGGATCGAATTCATTTCCCCATAGTAAGGAATTCAAAATTTTTCGTTTCAATTTTTTTGAGCATTTTCTCAGGTTGTTAGGATTTGTTTTTTTGCGTTCGTTCTCATCGATTCTAATCTAAAATGTAATTTCTCACGAGTTTTTAAACCATCGAGAACCAAGGCTTGTTTTTTTCGAACGGTTTGACATTTTCCTCAAGGTTTGTAAATTTGTTGCAAAATTTCTTCTCGAACTCTCGAAAAATGCTCTTATCGGTCAATTCAGTGATAACAGGATAAAGCGATACAAATATCTAATAAAAATCTTGATTAATTTTCGTTAAACAAATGTACCCCTTACTTTTCGCTCTTTCGACTTCCTTCTTTCGGGTCGACAGAACTCTTGACCTCTGTACCCACAGTGTCTACCTCCGATTTTGTAACATCCTAACCCATTTATCCACTCTCGTAACACGCCCATCAACGCCATTTTCGGTATAAGGATACCCTTTCTCTGTCCCGCGCGATGCGACTCGGTGTGTACAGCCGGAGGCTCGCAACAGTGCCCGCGGGCGAAACTTTCATAGAAGCTCCCATATACGTTAAACGTGTGTGTGCACGCAATGGATAACTTCGACGGCTTACTTCTTCGTTCCTCATTTTATCATTTTTTTTTCTTTACACCAACTACAACTTGAAAATTCGTTGTTTCCTTAAGAGGTCTCGCGAGGGAAGTCGAAAGATATGGTAACACGTGCTATTGACATTCGAGATGTCTGTATATAGTTGTACAGCACGCGCCATGCG
Organism: Netelia inedita; assembly: GCA_964017225.1. Taxonomy (NCBI): domain Eukaryota; kingdom Metazoa; phylum Arthropoda; class Insecta; order Hymenoptera; family Ichneumonidae; genus Netelia; species Netelia inedita. Next base: position 36,016,834 of record OZ024920.1, on the reverse strand, counting down.
TACATACATATATATATGTATGTGCCCTACGTGCACTTCGCCCAAGAAGAGAAGTGGGCCGTGTGTCGTTCTCGTGCAACCACGTTGCCACTTATTCCCCGCGTTACTTATATCTATATGTATAATGCGTATCTGTACGTGCGTTACATTTATACATATCAATGTATATATGTATGTGTGTGTGTGTGTATATATAGATATAGGTATGTATACACATGTATAGATCACGATGCTAACCGTGGCTGGACCGATACATATCCTCGTTGCGATACTCTCTCGGAGGTGCGCTACTGTGTAGCACTGTCGGTACTGTTGCAGACGGGGCAAAAAGTGACACATATTCGTCCGAGTGCCCGAGAGACCGAGAGAGCCCACCTGCATCGGGCAACCGGAGCAGTTTGTAGTAGTGGCAACGACGACGGGGAACGAGAACGTCTCCGTACGCGTGTGCGTATAGAACGCATAGAGACGTTACATATATAGATATTGTCGAGAGCTCGTACGTCGACCACCAGCGGCGTGGTCCACGACGAAGAAATCTCTTCCTACAGAATCCAGTCGGCAGAAGACAATTTTGTAAATTTCGACTGGGTCGAACGAATTTCGTACAATAATATTGAAAATTTGTGCAATTTTTGTCGTAATGATTTTGATCGAGATTGATTTTTTTAGGTTTCTTTTTTTCAAGTGAAAATAACGAGAATATCGCAATATCTCTTGAAAGATATACTATATAACGATCGAATAAGGTCGAGGAAAAAGACGAGAAAGTGTTTATTTTCGTTTCTTTTTTCTTTCAATTTTTGATACGAGACGTTGTAAAAGTACATAAATCGAGATTAGTATTTTTGGAAAAGGATAGACTTTAGACCATAGACTTTGGCACGTTTTCGATATTTAAATATTTTCGGGCGCATGATACTCGCGGCAATTCTCGAGATCTAACGCGCACTTTCCCTCTCGTCAAATTTCCTTGAATTTTGTATATCTGAATAATTATAATATAGAAATCGGCGGTATAACGATTCGAGGCGAATCTCGAAGCTCGAATAATTACGAACGAGAAAATATATATACATTTTTTTTTGTATAGCCGAGTCGTGGGAATTCGTACGTATCGAGAACTTTGACTTTGCCCCAGGGCTTGTCCGTGCATAACGTGCGTGCTCTACTGCCGCGAGAGACGCCCGTTCTCTATCCGCGTGTAAAGGGCAAAACCGCCGCGAGACTCCACGTGGGAATCGCTGGATGGGAACGTCGACCGGTATTAGTGTCGTTACAATCACGTGTGGCCTATTAGGAAACAATCGGCATTGATGACACTGATTTGGCCTAATTAGGTCGATCGCACAATAGAACGAATCTAATGAATACACACCAACACACACGAATATCCATACACACACAGGCATATATACATGTATACGTATACCGAACAAGTAGGCAAACGAGATGATCGTTTAAACGAAAGTACATACGTTTCCTGTCCTTAATCGATTAATTCGAAACTTTTCATTGCTCGGATCGCATTGAATTTATTCACGCGCGACAAAATAGTATAAAAAATAATAATCGCACCGAGTTATACAAATTCGATCGATTTGCTCGATGAAACTCGACGTCTTTATTCGTAGATTGATACATCACCGTGGCGTTTCGAAAATAATCGTCCAAGGTAGCCAACGATTTCGATAAGCTTTTTCATAGAACGAAAGAGCGAAGGTAGAGAGAGAATTATGAAAAAAAAACAGAAAGAAAAAAAAAAGACGACCGATTAAACTGTCACGAATTATCAAGGGAATTGAGATTAATGAACCGGTAGTCCGGCGATGGTGCGAGAACCGACATTATAACCCGAGCGTAACACCCGAACGGCCAAGTTTCGAACAGAGCTATTACGGAAGTATCCTCTAGCGGACAACGGTAATAAATAACTGGAAAGTCCCGGCGCATTATATATCTATATATTATGTATATATATATATATGTATATGTATATATGGTAGCGCCCGTTTTAAAAAGATCGATAGGTCATGATTCTCATCGTCGTGGACGAACTACGACCTCGCTCGTCTGTTTTTGTTTCTTTTCATTTGTTTTTCTTTTTTTAAAAACGTTTTACGACCTACCCTAATTGTTTTTATTCCCGTGGATCTCGAGTTGATGATGCGGCACATTTCGCACACGCGCGCGAGACACGAGAGATAGAGGAGAACTAATCACAGGTCGGAATTCTTACCATCGGTCGTCACATCGCGGGTCAATGACAACGAACGCATCAATAAGACGATAATTCGTTATCCGTGATTATTGTCCTTTTCCTCGGCGTTTCGGTCGAATGTTTATTTGTTTTTGTTTTTTATTGTTTTTTCTCGTCTCAACGGCTTCTTTGTTGACGATAAAATCTACGTTGTTTTCTCTCGTCGTTATCGAGAACGTCGGGACCGCGAACGAATCTCGGTCCAATGACAAACTCTTCCTCGTCGTCGCTCCTTGTATTTGTTTCACTCGTCACGAGACCTATCATTGTTTCGTTCGATGAACTTCCTTTGAGAGTCCCGGCATCGCGACACAACGCGGAAACAAGACGGAGCCGTGACGATGCGAATGATTTCCGAACGAGGACCAAAAAATAACGAGAATAAATAACAATTTTCTTTTCTTTTTTTTTCAAACTCCCGAAACGTTATTTTTATTCGATTTTACGTTTCTCTTTTTTCTTCTTAATTCCTCGTTACTTTTTCGTTTTTTATTTCTTTTCTTCGAATGAAAATTTCAAGCGCCGCTCGAGTTTCTGTCACGGATGAACTTGTCGGTGGTTGATTTTTTGTGTGGTGCACACCACGAGGAACACACCGCGAGAACGCACGAGCACCGGAGCGGTGTCTCGCTCCTGACTGAAAAGTCTCCCCGGCGGCGATAGATCCTGCCTGGCGCGGTAGTAAAGCCCTGCTCTCCCTCCCTCCTCGACGAGAGCCAAGATCGGCGCCGACACTCTCTCGATTCGCTCACGAGAGTCTCGAGACTCGCGAGCTCCGATACGAGAGAGAGAAGAACAAGAAGAAGATGAAGACGAAGACGAAGAGAGACGTCGAAAGGAAAGAGGGAGAACGAGGGAGAAAGAGGGAAAAAGAGAAAGAGAGAGAGAGAGAAAGAGAACGCGCGAGGACGATCACGACGAGGCGAGCAGCAACAGCGCGAGCAACCCAGCCTCTGACCGGTACCGAGCATTGCCATCGCGATACCCACCGCCACCGTATCTCCACCGTGCATGCCTCCTTGCCTGGCCCGAACCGAGGCTCCCTGCCTACCTACCTACCTACCTACTACTGCCCTCTCGTCCTTTTATCCTCCTCCACCTTCTTTTCCCTCTTTATCCTTCCTCCGTACTCTTCCTCTTATTCCGTCGCTAACACTACCTCCTCCTGCCTTCGAGTTCAAACCTTTCACCTTCCTTTTTCTCCCTCGTCTTTTATCTTTCTTCTGCTTCTTCTTCTTCTTCTTCTTCTTCTTCTTCTTCTTGGTGTTTTCTTCCTTTTCATTCCCTCGTCATCGTTTGTTTCCTACTTATTTATTTCTTCATCTTTCCTCGACTCTTCGTGTCCTTCCTCATTTTTTCCCTTCTCTCCCCACACGTTTTCTCCTTCTCGTTCTGCCTCATTCCTTTCTTCTTATTTTGTTGTCATCGCTTATTTCCCACTTATTTATTTCTTAATCTTTTCTTAATTCCTAGTATCCTTCGTCATTTCTTTTTTTTCTCTTTTTCAACGGTTTTTATAGATTTCTTGATTCTTCGTCATTATCGATTTTTCTCGATTTCTCCGTGTTTTCTCCAACGTCCAATTTCTTACCTTCGTTAATTCGTTGATTTATTTATATTTTGTATCTTCTACAAGCTGTCGCGATCGAACGTTACGAGAATCGTCGATAATTGTAACGTTTACCCTTTCATCCCTAAAGTGCGCGAAACGTCTCCCTCTCTTTCTTTCCCTATGCACCTGTCGACACTTCCTTCCACGTTCGACGATCTTACGCTCGATCCGGATTCGCGGATTCAAGGTCACGGAGAAAATGTGTCAAAAACGAGCGCACACGGTATAACACGGAGGCTGCGCGCAGAGATGCCCGTTGGGCCGCTTGCCGGTGCTGTTGGTGCCGGTGGCCGGTCGTGGTTCTCGCGGACGACGCCTAACGGTAGCTTCGCGGTATACGCCGTATAGCGCGTACTCTCGCGGGCAGCGCCAGCAGCAAAGAGCATATCAGCCGGTCGAGAGAAAAGCGGCTACGGCACGAGGATCACAACTCCAAGTACAACCACTTTTGCCCATCGCGCGTGCATATCTCTATCTCTTCGTATTTCGCAACACGGGGCATAATCGTGCAAACGAGCTTTAATCGGCGCCTGCCCACTGCATATACGTGTAGGAGGCAGCACTGGTCTATATATAGATCCCGGTCTCGGTACAAGCCCCTTCTCGTAATGTCGCTTATACCTACCTGGCTTCTTCTCGTACCGAGCGATATATCTTTGCAACGATACGCTCCAGCCTTATTTATGTGGATTAAAAAAAACATATTTCTTGTTTTACCATCACCGTTATCGAACAATCGTAGATTTAAATCACAATTATCAAAAATATATTTATGGCTCGCGAATGCTCGCGACTGGATACGAAATTGTAGTATCGTGAAAGAATTTGGAAAAAATCAATTTATTTTCAACTTTGGCCAAAAATTACAAAATTTTCTGGTAATTCGTTTATAGATAACGTTTGAAGAGCAGCCAGTCCTATTCGTTAGTATCGTTATCGTTCGATCTCCTCGATGGAGGGTCGATTCATCAAGACGGAATTTCGGTGAGTCTTTGTTTCCGATTTTTCAAAACCCCGTCGAAGATTTCAAAAAATATTCGCACATAACTCGGTTAATTCGATGATTCTCAGGGTGTTCGATGGATATAAAAAAAAACGTACACGCCTCAATAATCCGTTAAATTACGGAATAATAAAAAGTTTTTTTTCTTTTCAAAATTATCTTTTGAAAAATTGTTCGGTAATCTCATAAAAAGTTATTTCGGTATTTTTTTTACGGCACGAGTCTCTCCGTATAATAAATAATCCCTCGATTGCGAACCGCGTTGGGTATTTATAGAAAACTGAAGAATTTCACTTGGGAAGACCTTAAGGCAACGTGGAATCTTCGCGCCGTGCAAAACGTCGAGTTACGATAATCAGGTAGTGATATATCTGTAATAGCAATAATACACGTAGGAGTAAGCAGGTGCGGTGACGATTGTGATGTGACGGTGCCTTTAAACTCTCGTGCGGTGTGGCGGTCACACACAGGGCGACGACGTCAAACGGTTAGCGGTTTAGCGCCGCGCGGCACCACAGACATTCCTCCTTATGTGCATACTACGTGTCCACTGCGTACTATTCACGCTATACCTTCATACTACACCGTTATTGTCGTACATAGGACCGGAACGTATACTTCGATAAATATACGCATGCACATATGTATTTGATATAAACGTACGGCGTGTATACGAAGAGCTATAATGTCGTTAAGCCACCGTACTATATTTACATTAGGCAAAGCATGCAAACCCCTTATCATTTCGTGACTGTGCAACCATATGTACATACATAGATATGTACGTATGTATGTGTAACGACGAGCACGTGCACGGTGATTGTGCATCGTGCCATTTAACATTTCATGCACAACAATCCCTCGGTGATTCCAATTTATGGACTAAATACTCATTGCTAGCTTCTTATGAATAAATACCATGGAATTATTATTTTTTTGTCGTTTAAAAAAGCACACAGCTGGTATGTGTTTAAATTTCTTTTTTTTGCGATGAAATTATTTAACGATCGCGTATTAGATGCGTATCAGGAATTTTCAATTAAATTACTCCTGGAGCAGGGTGCACGCATGTTCGAGTGAATAATTCAGAACTTGAAAAAGCCTCGCGAGGTGCAACAAGTGGCAGGGTGATGCGCCTTTTTTCGACGACGTCGCGTACGAGCCATTAATACCCAAGCGGTCCCCTCTCGCGTTCTCTCCTATCGCGAATTGAATCTCATTCTCATTTAGCGGTACGAGGCCCGCTCGATTCCACCTTTTTGTTCGTTCACTTTTCGTCTTTACCGCGAGTATATAGCGCGCAGTGAACATCGAGCGCGTTGCACGAATTTCAATCCGCGTATGTGTCGAGATACGCGCCCGAAAAGGAGCGTCTTCTCTCTCTCTCTCTCTCTCTCTTGTCATAAGCTCTTACCTCACTCAACGAGATTGATTGTTTTCGATCAATTTCTACGTCGTGTTTTGCGCATCACTCGCAGACGAGCGAGCTAGTAGTAAGAGAGCCGTCCGCCGCCCGAGCATCGGTGAGTGGCGCCGCGCGCGGCAACCGTTTGTACTAGCGGGGTAGGTCCTACTCCAGCTCGTGCGTCCCGCCGTAGAACCTGTTCTTTAATAGTTACGAATGCGTGGCTTTCGCAACACTCATTTTTACACAATTACGTATTAGTCTTCAACGGGCTGGCTCTTTCGGTTCTTCGGCCCACGACCTTTAGCGTCCGTGTGTCATATGTACCCTTTCAGGTCCTCGTCGCTATGTAACAAACAAAAACGTTAGGATCACGTTTCGTGTTTGCCTCCGAAGTGCCGAGGAACTCGTCGTGTTAACTGTCCTCGCTCATGAGAGCTTTTGCCCGTGTATAATCTATACTACCGGATTCTCTCTATTGCCCGTGCGAAGCCTAACTGCTGGTGCTTTAGCCCGCGTGAGGTTTCCTTCGTTGAGTTGCGCGCTATATACCAGCCAGACTAGCTACGACTCTCTTGCGAAAGAAAGACCGTTGCGGAACTTATGCCTATAACCGTGCGCCGAGGAGAGCCCGGCCCGAAGGGCATTTACCTACCATAATGTGGACAAGAGCCTGGCCGGACCTCCAGCGTCGAACGCCAAAGATTATCTTCTCGTCGGGTGTGTGCATGTGCATGCCTGTGCGCGCGCGCTTGTATGGGTGCGCGCGGTGTAGAATCGATGATGACGAAGACGGTTGGGCGTCGAGAACGTCGCGATGACCGAGGACTCTATATTTAGGCGCAGAAATCCTATTCGACGAAACTCCGATGGTCCTTGGAAAAAAACGGGGGTCTAGGACACGCGCGAAGGTAAGTTTACAACTCGGCCGAAGGTCACTCGTCTTGTTGAACTTTGGGACAACGAGGTCGGACGAGAATCGAGGAAAAGGGTTGACGTGCTCGCCCGATACCGAGAGTCTGGAGGTTACACGGGTCGACGAGAAAAGAATTTGCCAGTCCGCCGATATATTTCCCGTCGTATATCAATATTGTCACGGGCGACAAACTCCGCGAGGATCTCTCTTTGAAATTGCCTATGAAATTTACGACAAAAATTTCGCGTAAAATTGCGAATAATTTTTGTCTTGAAAATCATCCGCGATGAAACAAGACAAAAATCGATAATCGTTCTCTCGCAATTTCGCATTGTTCGATCGATCGTATGATTTTCGACAGATACTTACTAAATGATTCCGAGAAAAACAAATTGTGCAACAGTGACGTCCTCGCTCGAGTCCCAAGAATCCACCTCACAGAACCGATTCCCGTTGGTCCGATATTTTATTTCAAATATTCAAACAACTCGATCAAGGGTCCCACGCTTCGCTCGGCAAAACTCAAAGAGCTCTTTGAAATCAACTCCCAGGCTGGAATTTTGTTAGTGGGAACCGGTTGTACAAGCTGCATCAAATTTTCTTCCAGCTCAAATGTTCCTGTCGACACTCGACGGGCAAAACGACAAAAACCGTTTTAATTCCCTTCCGACCGATGGTTCATGACCCTTTTGGCCCTTGCCGGTCATCGCGCGTTACCAGTCTGCGTTGAACGCGTACGACGACCTCCTCACAAATTACGCGAACGCAACAAAGTATTTGAAAAATAAACCAAAAAAAAGATTCAACGCGTCCGAGGACAACGGCAGGTACGAACTTTCACATGACAGAGACATCATCTAATTAACTCGAAAGTCGAAAGTAGTGTTATTCACTCGCGTAGCTGCAGGTTTTAAAAGCCGCGCGAATGCGATTTCCTCGTAACGAAGAGGTCGTATGAAAATCCAGCGTCGATCAGCACCTTCATTCCCCTGCAGCCCCCTTCCAACACGCACGTGTACACAATCATCCTTATCACTCTCTCTCTATCCTCCCCACCCCCAAATCCCCGCATTCCCCCTCCTTTCTTCGAAGACCGAGCCAGAAGTCGGACGGAGTCGTCTCAAATTACCATAATCATCGATCGCGTTCCAATTATCACGTCGAAACGTCGTCTTCCTTGCCAAGTAAAACGTCAGCTGTCGCGTCTCGTGACGAAGAGACGATCGGCATGTCGATTAAAAACCCCGACGACAGTCCTCTCCCTCTCTTCGCCGTCACTTTTCTCGCCTTAGTTCGCGTACCTACACGCAGACATATTGCCTCGTTCCCTCGAAACCCATCAAAATTAAAAGTACGACACCCGCCCACCCACTCAACCCCCCTACGGCTCGCGTACGACGGGGCGCACGTACGAGCGTTCCGTCGGGAGAAAAGCGAGAGTTTGAAAGAAAATAATTGCCAAGGCTTCCCAACGGATGCCTCGCACCAACGACCAGCGAGAGTCTCTCGTCGTTGCATATATATACAAGTTGGCAAGTTCTCTCACTTTTGCGGAGCTCAACGTACTCTCCGGGTATACGAAACGCTCGTCCTTGTCGCACGTGCGTCCTTCGTGTTTCGCGGTGGAACGCGAAACGAGACATTTATTCGAAAACGCGCGGGCGTCTAAGTCGGCATCGAGCGAGTTTTGAGTTTCGAAAGGGAAAGCCACCTGGAGAAAAAAGGAGCTTACAGTTGGTCGTACGGTGTAATATCCGACGGTAGCCGGGCAGCCCTATCTAATATGCTCGCACGATGAATACGCAACGACGTTGCGCACCTTAACCGTGCTAATTTGGTGAAAGTACAAGGTTTGAGTTCTTTTTTTTCTTTCTTTCTTGTATTTGTTATTTTTATTTTTTATTTTCCCTTTCGAGCGGGGACGACGTTGTCGCGCGCGCGAATACAATATTTCACGCGGAAGACCATTGTTTCATCGTTTCACATGCAACGACCCGAAGATTGCGGGAATGTGAATCGTTTCGAGGGTAATAGTGATACGTAACGATTTTATAACGTTTATAAATTGTGAATAATCGGTGAGAATATATGAGAAATTAATAATTCATTTATCGCGATTAAGCGCAAGTCGAACGATTATTCTTCTCGCGTAAGAACGCGTGTTCGCGTTCGACACGACTTGGCTTCCGTTTTCCGCCGAGTCATCCGACGTTTTCATTAAAATAATTGTTGTTTATTTATTAATCGAGAGGAACAAAAAAGAAATATATGAAAAACGAGACGAGGAGAAAGTATAGCTCACGATAGAAGTTCTATCTAGAAAGGATCGTCGTACTCGTTAATCTTTCACGACACTCTCGATCGCGCTCTGTCATCATTTTAATTTAACGAATTATCGAGTGAAATTACAATTTACAAGAGAAACGGAAATCTCCTCGATCTATTATCCATCGGATCTAAACAAATTTTCATTTGATTCAATAAATAATTTAAGAAGAAAAAAAAGAAAACAATCTCTCGTAAATTATTCGTATTTTTAATTTTTAATAAATATTAACAAAACGATAGGCTTCCACGTTTTGAATCGAATACAATCTTAACCCAAACGTTTAAATATGAATATATAAATTTTTGTAGCCCGATACATCATTCCCGTCGTTTTAGTAGCTCGAACCGCAACACGCGCGAGATTTATGTGTGCCTCGCAAGGCAAATACCTTCGGAGTCGATTATACCAAGATATTTTTCCACCTACATATCCCATTCTCGAAGGCACACACGCTCGCACATCCGTACGCCCACGTGAAGCAAGAGAAAAAAAAAGAAAAGGACAAAGGGTATATACGTTATAGAAGTCTGTAACATGCGAGGCTATGGTGGTAGGTACACCTAGAAAATTGGGTGATATACGAGAACGGTGTGTGGCGTGCACGGGTGTTCGCCGCGAGAGTGTCGCGTGCCGATATCCAATCGGGTCTAGCCTCGAGGCAGTCGAACATAATACTGTTGCCGTCCCGAGGATCGAGCCAAACTTGTCTACGTTGCGATCGGCGCCGGCACCTTTACATCCCCGATGACGACGAGCGTGCCTCCTCACGATGCAATAGACTCGCGTGATCTCTCACTTTGCACCACTACCCGCCTGACAAAATTGATGCTGTACAACTAAATCTTTGAATTTATATCTCGCTTTCGTGTCCTCCGGCTGCATAATCAATATATATGTGTGTATGTGTGTGTGTGTGCGTGTGCTTTAGAAGACTGCACATATATACGCACCCACACACATGCAGAGAGTGATACGAGTGCAGCGCCAGAAGCAACACCGTAGAGGCTCGGAACGGTGAATGGCCTGCGCGGTGCAACAGCAACACGCACGTTGCAGCAAAGTCCGGGTTAGTTGGGTCAGTCGCCCCGGGCCACGCGCTTCTCGTCGAGAAAATCTCTCCTGATCTCGAAGCCGGAGTAACGTACGTAAGCCGAGGCGTTTTTTTCATAGTACGAACGCTCTCGGGTCTGCCCCATACCCTATTATTCTATATCAATGTATGCAGCTCGTCAAGCATCACGGTGACACGTATATTACAGCCCACGTCAATCTTGCGCGACGTATAGCCCATTTATTTTTGACACTGAATCGGCTTTGGCTCTCTTCCTCGTGAAAGCTTCGAATCACGGTGGGAAAGAATCGGCAGCCGATATGGTAAGGATTTGTTTTAGGGCTCGTTTCTCACGTACGATTTTACTATTAATTAATTAATTAATAGGGCGAGTTATTTATCTTTGTTTATTTTTTAAATTAAAAGTCTCGGGAATTTTATTGAGAAATTGAACATTGTCCAATTTCATAGGTTCGTCGTTTATTGCGATGAATTTTATAATTAAAAAAACCGGAAATCTTGTCGATTTAATTTACGGGTCGGCTGTGTGACATACATTTATCATATACATTTATAAAAGATAATTGACATTCATCGAATAAATTACAATATTAATTTCATTAAATTATCATGAAAATTGAATCGTCTGTCGAGCGTAGAAATATTTTTTCTTCAGTATCATCGAATGAAAAAATATTTAAAATTGAATATTATAACAATCGAAGCTTTCTCGTACGAAGAAGATAACAAAAATCAATTTTCGATCGAATAATCTTTCGATCGGTGCGCTCGCTGGATAATGGGGAAATCCCATGAGGTGTGCTAACGTCATTCCAATTATCGAGAATATTTCCCCGAGGGCCGTGTACAGGCTTGTCTATGACTAAGTCCATCCGTGGTAGAATCATGCTCGAAGAAGCAACGACGAAGGAAGAAAAGAAAGAGCCGCGTCATACGAAACGCTCGCAACCCCGACTTTCTCCGGAGAAACGAGAGACGAGACAGGACGGTGTGATTCACCTCGTGGCTCGTCTCCTCTTCTTCAAATTGCACTGTTATTACAGCTTTATAACTATTCGCGACGAAGGTACTCTCGTACCGACGAATTTTATTACTCTTTAGGACGTTGCATCGTTAAAAGAAAAAAATAAATAAACAAAAAAGAAAACACACACACACACACAACAAACTTTTAATTCCTTAGTTCTTTTAATTATTCCAAGTTGGTCATGGAGGAGTGAGTTATATCGAGGAACGCTTCGAGGGAGAGAGACGACATCTCTGCGGTTCGATGGACTCGAATCCGCGCGGTCGGAACGAGTTCAGCGAGGAATGACGAAAATGGAAGAGGAAGGTTCTTACAAAAGTCAACCGAGAGATGACAACCAAGGATTTTTGTGTCGTTCGCGTATAAATATATCTCATTCGTGTACCGTACAGTACGACGGTTGCAATTTGCACAGCGGGATGGTCAGGTGGATTATCTCCCTCTCCCTCTTTCGCACACCCAACACTCACGGTCGTCGTCCTATAGACAGTCTGTTCGTTCCGAATAGAAAACTTGGAAAGTTTTTTGTATCGTCCGCGATTCGTCGCGATTCCTCGCGGTCGACGAGCAATCAGGCCAGTCGTAATTCACTTTCTCGTACTCGTTCGTACTCGTCCATGATTAACGCCTTCTCTCCTCTCCCGTTGTAGCGGCCGCGACTGGGCGAATCGGAGTGAAACGAGCCGAGTGCTCTCTCGCGCGATTCGGCCTATCTCGTTTGCTCGCTAAATCGTTACAACTTCACGGGCTCTCCCGCGTCTATCGAAACGAACCACCTCCTTGAAATCTTATTCTGGATTATTTTTCTTTTTGTTTTGTTTGTTTTTATTGATTTGTCTTTTTTTGTTCTTCTTTAAGCCATATTTCTACCGGGGCGTGTACGTTAACGTTGTTCGATCGTTCGTAACAACGTACTTTGACGATCGTTAATGGTTGAAATAAAGCGGGCATCGAGTAACGAACCGAAGATTATTTCGCTCGACTTTTATGTCGAAATGAAAGACTCGGTTGATTTAGTGAAGTGTATTTTTATTGAAATAATATCGCGCGCTTATTGGCAAATTTTATTTGTACTTTTTGGTGACCAAGTCAATGGGGCGTTAATACGGTACGAGACTTTCTATGGTCCATATTTTTTTATGTTTATTTATTTATTATTAAGCATTCGGTGAGAATCGTAGCAATTTCGACCAATTACGAAGTACTAAATTAGTCGGGCGAGATTACGCTTGAAAAATAACTGTGCACGTGTCCAATTTCACGTTTCTCTTATCGCCCGATTTTTTTTACATATTCGCTCCGGAGCGTATCAAAACCCGGACATAAATTTCGCAGCCGTCATACACTTTATATCCAAAAAATATCTCCGTGCAAAATCGAACCAACGCTTCCAAATTTGTTAATTAAAAAAAATCGCTAATTAACGAACCAGATATGTTGAATTTAAAAATATTCTGATAAATACTAATTACTGTAATATTTTACGACTTACCCATGTTAATTGGACAACCCGTACTTTGGTTTCCGGCGAATGTACATATGTACATTTCAATTTACAACGTTTTCACCGTCTCGGAGACAGAAGTTGAAAACATTCTCGAAACTCTGCACTCGCGAAAATTTATCATTTTCCGAGAACCACGAAATTTCACTTTGGTAAGTCGAATAACCGATGCTGATTGTATCGCCTCGATTATAAAATAACAAGCGCTTTAAGTACCAATTTCGTCCAATCTGACTAGGTCAGAACGATGAGACTCGTTTCTACAGACCGTTTAATTCTTACTTTTTTTTCTGGCATGAATTTCGATTGAACATTTACGTAAAATATACGACACGTATTTTTAAACGTTGGAATTATCATTCCTCCGGTACTTCAACAATTAACGGCTAAAAAATTATTCTCGATTTTTGACTTACAAATTTCAAAATTCGATATATCGAGATTTCGATCGATTTGCCAAAAACGCGAAAAAACTATATTTTGGGGGGCTGTTACTCGAACCACGCGCCTAGCTTTAAAAAATGACGGATGAATCATCCGAATAATTAAATTTCTGTGTCCGTAGCAACCGATCGAAAATCACGATTTTTCGATAAAAACACGATAAAAACAAAATATTCGCAAGAATAATTTTAAACGCATCGACAAATTCCCGTACAAGAGTCTCTCGGGACTTTTGATTACAGTGTTAAAAGCCAAACCGGACGAGTGTTAGATAAAATCGCGTCGAAAGATTCTCAAAGCATTTCTCCGTGACTTCTCGCACTCCCGAATACGAATCTCCGAAGAAAAACCCACGCACCCATACGGAATATGAATACCACATTTCTCGTAATACTTTTTGTTGCCATAAACGTTGAGGAAACGAGTCGAGGACGCGCGTATTACCATTGCATCGACACGAGCGCGGGTATATTCAAAGACCGTGGCTACGGCATATCACGAAATCATCACGAAATCCTTTTGGTTCCCCCGTCTCGAATTTGTGTTGCGTGCCCCGTTTTCACCGGTAGCCACGTCTTAGGAGTCTCATCAGCGCTCTTTGGGACACACGAGTCTCTCATTCTCCTCATCTCCTTAATGCTATAATTGCGGGTACCACTTATTACCGGGCAACAGAACCGTATACTTTAAAAAGCTGGATGAGACACGGGTAAGCACACGAGATAACTCTCGCGCGCGCGTGCGCGCGCGATCGCGTCACGGTATCTCGATTCGCACAAGCATTCGCTCCTCTCTCCACACAGTGACGAAAATTACGGTACGGTTGGTGCTGTTTCCTTTTTTTATTCTCTTCTCTTTTCATGTGCGCTCCGTTGTTGCGCGCGTACCAGCCGTACGATGAATTATATTCGGCCCATCTTTGGGCGAGCTTCGTTCTCTATCTCTCTCTCTCTCTCTCTCTCTCTTTCGTTGGATCGAGAAAGAAAGAGAGAAATAAATAATAAAAAAAAATAAAAAAAAAGTTGTTCAAGCCTCGAAGCGTGTACAGCCGACTTTGTGTGTACGTACGTGTGCGTGTGCGTACAATCCAATTGGGTCATTCGCTTTATGCTCGCGCTCGTTCTCGCTGCCCCACTCACCTGGTCGTATATATCGTGCGGGTACCTCTCTTTTCCCTCTCTCTCTCTCTCTCTCTCTCTCTCTCTCTCTCCCTCTCTCTCTCTATTTATCTCTATCGCTGTCTCTCTTTCTCTTTCTCTCTCTCCCCGACTAACTCTTATCTCGAGTCGTACTCTCGAGATCGCCGAGACAAGCGCACTTCCTCCGCGTACGGTGCGTCGATGACGAGAGCCTCGAAACAAGCGCCCTTGAGTCTCAAGACAATGCATAATTGTCCGTCGTCAGGACAACTCGCAACACCTTGCCCAACACCATTACGAAAAGTTCCCCAACATTTCGCAAACATAAATTATACCATATTCGCCTCCTAATTATGCCTTATTGCGTCGCGTAACTTCTTTTTTCTTTATCAATTTTTATATTCTTTTTATTTTTCCTTCGTTTTTATTTGATTTTATTAATATCGGTTTATTGACACCGATCGAGCTTTTTGTGTCTTCTCGCTCGTAACGTATGATAGTGTTTGTAATAATATACATATATATATATATACATACATACACATTACACATATACCTATATATCGTATATATTAGGCCCGTTTCGCGGCACGTTCTTTAGCTCGCGCTCTCTTCCACTATCTCCCTACAGCTAACGGTCGTGGCCCGTGGGCAATGGGAAATGAGAGATATCTCCCCCCCCCGTCCCTCCCTTCCCCGCCCCCACTTTGTTTCCTCCCCAGCCCCCCCCCCCCCCCCCCCCACCTCCCGGTGTCACTGGGTTAATGTTTTCCAGGAAGCACCATACTACTAAGTGGCTACCGTTTGCTTCTCTCTCGATGTATCTTTATCTCTCTTTTTCTCTCTCCTTCTCAAGAATGAGAGATATGGAAAGAAAATTCATATATGTTGGATTGGATACGTCGGTGTACGTGCCCGACGCATAATAATTGATACGATAGGAATTGAATTGGAATTTAAGATTAACAGTACAGTTGCTCCTTCATCCTGCTCTTATACAGGATATTTCGTTTTTTTTTGTTTGCCACGTTTTAAGGACTACGATATCTCGGGAAGTAAAAAGAAAAAATTAAAATGCGTAATTTTTCTTCTTCTTTTTGTTCGGGATTAAAATAAATTGTAAAAAAAAGCACTCGCTAATATGGACGAGATAACACGAATACATAAAATTCTAAATTCACGCCTGCTGAACAAAGTAAACCGCCGAACAAAGGTATCCGGTTTCTTCAACGATCTATGCAAATTATATCACATTATTAAAAATCTTAAAATTCATCGTAATCGTACCCCCTCTCTTCCTCTGGTACCAGAACAATTTCCGTTGTATCGCAGATCAAAAAAGCGCCGGGCGCGCGCGTGCGCACGCACGTTCATAATAGAGAAGGCGAATTGCGAACCGACCCGTGAGTGACTCGAAAAGTAGGAAACGAGGAAGAGAATCATCGTTCGTTAGTCCGTTCCGTTCTGAATCGTCGACGTCCGGCCTTCCTCCACCACGAAACGTGCTCCTTGGATCAACTTGATTTTTTCTTCAACCTTTTCTTTCTTTCTCTCTCTCTCTCTCTCTCTCTTTCTCTCTCTCTCTCTCCCTCTCCCCGTACTTATCTGGCTCCGAGGTCACGCTACGCGTACGAAACGGAAAAAACGTCGATTTATCGACGTTGATAAATTGCTTTTCTTTTTTCTTTTGCCTCGTTTTCACCGGACTTTACGAAAAATTTCTTACTCGATCGACGATGAATGTACAATAAGGAACGAAAAACAACTTGGGATAAAAATGCAACGGAGATTTCGCGCTCTTGCCCCCCCCCCCGCGCTCTTCCCCATCAACCTCATCCCTCCCTCTACCCCTCCAGGGTTCATTTAACCCTCGAATATATCGTGCTCGGACGCATCTCCGTGGTCCAGGTGTCCAAAACGTTGAACGCATGGGCGCGCTCTCGCGTGTATCGAGCCAATTTCGTAAATAAGCATCGGTAGCCTCCCGGCAATAAATGCCTCTTGGTTCAGCCTCGGCCCCAAGCCCTTATAACCAACGTTCGACCAGAAAGCATACGTGTAAAAGAGGAAGACGAAAAAATAAAAGATACGGAAAGAAGATAAAACGAAAAAGCATCGCTCACGAGAGCCGATTAGCAATAATTCGTAAATCGTTGCCACTTACGTTCGTAAGTCGAAGATTCGACGCTTGTGCCAACTCGTTATATGCGCGCTCGCTTGCACGTAAAAAGAAAAAGAAAAAAGAAAAAGAAAAAAAAAACAAAAAAATAACACAACTCGCATCCCATCTATTCCGAGGCTTGGCTATAGGCGCGCATGCGTAAGAGACTCGCAGCTCGGGCGCAGTCGCGCGAGCGCCGGCGCGGTAAAGCGCTCTCCGGCGATCGAGCCAGACGCGCCAAAGGCTTACCGCCCTCTCCTACATCGTCTATGTCCAATTCTCTCCCCCCCCCCCTGCCACTACCTGCCTCTCTCTTTCTCTCTCACCTTTTGAATGAAAACGTCGCGATTCTCTCGAGCCACGTGTGCGAATCTCTTGTCGTACGTCGTTCCCATCTTCTCGAGACAACACATTTTCTGCATCTTTCATCCCGAAGGCAATTCCGATCGCACACGTCGTTCTCTCCTCGACAAGTCGCTGAATGAAGCTTTTTGCTTTTTCGTTTTGTTCTCTTCCTCTCTTTCTCTTGGTTTTCCTCGTCGCGTTGTCTCGGAGCCGTGTAAGAAAGGATCTAGGAAGAGACGAAGCGAGAGTTACGAAAGGAACGGCTTGATATTGCCGCCTCGGCCACTCGTACTTAACAATTCAGAATATCTTCGAGGAGTCTCGTACTTACACCGTTGTATCTCGTACGTGTATGGTAATCCCACGAGTCTGTCTGGACACAATTACCATTCGTCTGGTCTCTCGTATGCTCGTTCATTCGTTTTCTCTACGTTGTTCGCACGGCTCTAGGCACCTATACGTGCCGCAACGGGACGCTGTTTTTAGCGCCTAGGTGTTCGAACGGGTGTGATGACGCGAGAAGGATGTACGCGAGTCGTGTATTTAAGGCGAACGAAAGTGAATCGTAAGAATCCTCTATGACGAATCATTGAAAATTGAATATAATTTTTTTTTTATTATTCTTTATATAAAAAAAAGTCCATGCTATTCAATGGGATATTACTCGCTCGTCGGAGTGTAACGTGTCGTACGACTTGATCGATGAAATTATCTTGTGATTAAATTTGTTTGTTTTCATCTTAAGATTTCGTTAATTAATCGATATTTTTAATAATTATGGAATTTGGCCTATCGTTTACATATTCGTATTTAATATAGAATTATTTAATATCGATAATTTTAACATTATACTTAATTTGAATATTCTTTATTTTGTTTCTCGATATAAGAACGTACGATACTTTAACTCGATCGGGTCGTTTTTAAAGATTTTTTTGTAAAAGATTTGCGGCTTTACGCGAATACAACGGGGTCGTACAAAATACCCCATAATCATTCATTCACTGGTACATCGAACTTGCCACAAACAAATTACGCTCCGTACGTTCGCGTATTTTTTTTCTCCGCAATTTTACGAAAGAGAAAAACGAAAAAACCAAGTCAAATTGAAATTGAAGGAAAAAAAAAAACAAAAATACCCTCGTAGCGAAAAACGATCGCGCGATGATTCCTGATTTCTTCCTCGTTTCTCTCCTTCCTCTTATTTAAACGTATACTCACGATTCTCCTTCTGGTTAAACTAAACCTTATTTTCGTTCGAATATCTCGCGAAGCCTTTCTCGCGGTTGGCAACTTGGACCGTTTACGCGCGACGAAAATCGCATACACGCGTACGTACGAGTATTATTCTCAAACCAATGCCATTTACCGGAGGCAATCTTTTGGTACCACAGAAGCGGTTCCCGCTAGCGTCCACGTTGAGTGCTCCGAACTCCGAGTAAAAGAGAGAGAGAGAGAGAGAGAGAGAGAGCGAGAGAGAGGGAAGACGCGCGCATCCTCTCGCGTTATTCAAAGTCAGAGGGATACATACATACGCACACACACACACACACATATATATATATATATACATATACATTCGTATGTCGAGGCATCTCGTATCGCGGAATACTCGCGCGCATACCAACAACTGGGTCGTGGTCTCGCACAGGGACTCGTGAACTGTTGCTCGCGAGACTCGATTCCCTCTCCCCCTCTCTCTCTGTCTCTCTCGCCAGCGAGCGAGCGAACGTTGCATTCGGCTCGATTTCTTCTTGCAATTATCGTCTCGCTTCGAGCCGCTGAATCTTCAGCAGCAGCAGCAGCAGCAACAGCAGCAGCAGCAGTAACATCGGAAGAGAATATTTGCACCGCCTTTTGCGCGACCGCATGATCACTTCGCGTCGACTTGTATACATATAGAGGCTTAAACGCTGAGGACGCGAAAGAGCAGGACTGCATCAGCCACCCCCCACCCCCCCATGCCCCATGCCCCACCTTTTCTCATTTTTCAATAGGCGCGCCGACGTCGTCGCTCTCTTATCCCCCTCTTCTCCCTCCCACCCTCGCTCTCTCCTTCTCTCTCGCTCTATCTCTATCTTTCGGTCCACCAACTCTCTCTATCTCTCTCCCTCACTCGTCTCTTCTCTTCAACGATCTCCGTTCCTTTATTTATTTCCTTACTCCTTTCATTCTTTCTTTCTTTCTTTCTTTCTTTCTTTCTTTCTTTCTTTCTTTCTTTCTTTCTTTCTTTCTTTCTTTCTTTCTTTCACCGCGATGGAATCCTCTCGCTCAAGAGAGCCCGGGTGGCCTAAAAATCTTCTTCCAGTATCACCAAGTCGCGCCACCAACGGACGACCCAAAAGTGGGACCGGCGAACGCGAGCCATTACGAATGCCCTCTACGCACGCTATATCGCCGCTTCGTTCGCTACCCAACGGCGATGAGGCAGCCGTAGTGCGTACGTACCTACTCTCCTTGCCGTTGATGTACTACCGCAGGTGCATTCTCGTACACCACCTTATCCTCGTCCGTTTCGCCGCTCGACTTTGTGCCTATATATCTTGTGCCTCTTGTAACCCCCTCGAACCTGCCTTCTTTTCTTTTCTTTCGTTTTGTTTTAAATCGTATTTCTTTTTTTTTGTTTCTTTCTTTTTTCAACCGCATAAATGGGTCATGTATCTTTCCACGGCGCTATATATCTCGTAACTCATCCGTCCGATCGCTATCGGGGAGGCTTTATAACTATTATGCACCGTCTGGTATGCCCGGTCCGTGAGCATATCGCTCCAGCTGCGCTCTGGGAGCGGAGAAGAGATCTTTGGCCTGGCACGAAACCATGCTCCAACGATCCGGCCCCTCTGTTTTCTCTCTCAACCCTCTCAAAAATGTGTTCTTTTTTGTCTCGATTGGTACCATCGATCGCAAAGACTTTTTGGGGAATTAGGGTTGATATTTTGTTTCGCGTCAATGCGTGGATAAAGATATATAGGTCACCCAAAAAAAGAATCGATACTGGGCAAATATCGTCGATTTTTTTAAATACATTTTTTGTCGTTATTTTACCGTAGTTGTATTTTCAGATTTGTTCGTAAAATGCTATAAATTGGTAGAATTTAAAAAATGTAAGAGAGAAGTTCGAAAATAGATGGATGTATAGGTAACGCTTTATGTACGGGGCGTTTCGGATCAGAATCGATAGGTCCATGACCCGCGCCCCATTATTTTTAGCCCGTTGTTGGGCGATCTATAAAAACACCGGGCGAATTTCATTGTTCTTAGGAAAAGAGCTCGAGGATGGCCAATCTGTTATAAACGAGATGAGAAATGGTGTGGAGAAACATCGTTGTAAAATCAATTTTTATTTAATAATCGTTGATAACAACAATCGTCCAGATAATTCTTGCAAGTTTGAACGATGATTTGTTTTCCTTTAAATTGTCAAAAGTTGTCCTCCAAGGGGTCATCGGGTACCACGCCTTAGAAACATACAACACAAAAGTACGAGTATAGATGATTTTGACCGTATTTATTGAATAAAAATAGCAAAAATAATATAAAAAATATAAAAACAAGAAAAATTAAGAATTCAAAAAAATACAAATCTAGGATAATCGTGAAGATACGATAAATAAATATTTCGATCGCATTTGTTTTAACGAGACATTATTTATTCAGGTATATGTATGCTTCATTTTTTTTTACAGAACGATTTTTTGTACGTGCGTCACTTTGCCGTTACATTTATAACACGCGACAACGGTATAAATAGTGGCAAGCTCATTGTTCCAATGGAATTCTGAGGCAAGCTGTGTTTTCAGCGATGAACGTATAATTTTCCGCGAAATCGCAAATTACGAGATGCTCGTTCTCTTTAAAAATTGCCTATTAACGTCTCGAGGAAGAGCGATTGTTGGTAGGAACGAAAGAGCGAGGGAAAGGACTGTTTTCTCTAGCCGACATAATTCTTCAATGAACTCATCTACACACTTTACTCGTGCTTCGAGGTTTCGAAATTCGTCACTCGTTCGATATTTGATTTCTTCGAACGCGTTTTTCATCCAATATTCCTCCGCGATCTCCGTTTTTTCATCGATGAAATTGTCGATTTTTTTTTATTACGAACGCCAGCTGAAATTTTTCGCATGTTTAAAGTTTGTCTATAAAATCAAAGAATTTTGGTTAATCGAATGAAAACAGACTTTGATTCAGGTCCTACGACGATACTTACATTTTATTCTCGAAATCAGCACGAAATTATAGTTTTTCCTCTTAATTCTTACGTTTTTCAGTTTCCGTTGCTCGATTTTCGATTCTGCGTCACCATGCGCATACTTCCGTTACGTATCGTTGTCGGTGCACCGTTGCACCGTGCGCAAGCTCCTCCATTCGAGAACGTCTCGAGGGAGACTCTGGTCAGTCTCGCTCGCGTTCCTCTCCTTTTTTATTAATTTCCATTTTCAGCGAGATTTTACCAGCGCGAGACTAATGCGACAGAAATATAAACCTATAATCGTCCGAGCGACAAAAACGATAATTCCAATATTTTCCTTACCTTCTATTTCGACTCAGGGCACGACGTAAAACAAAATAAAAATATTTCGAGTCAAGCTCCAACGATTTTTTAAATTCCCATTGTGACTGTCCTTTTTGTTATAAAAAAAGGAATGTCCATCATATCGACGTAAACAAATTAGCATCAATCTGCATTTCAAAAATCGATTTTTATTAATTTTATTAATTCTTTTTTTTTATACTTGATAAAAATATTTTTTTATCGACGGTCCTTCTATTTGGCATGGAACGTCCCATATGTCGCGTAAGTGGTCCAGGAGCTTCGAATATGTATTTGCCGAGCGTGATACAGAGATTCGGCCAAGCCGTGATAAGCGAGGTTCGCGAATACGCTGAAACGTACGAGTAATAACGCTCCTGTCTACAAGTTCTACTTGGATGTACATTCAAGCCGCTGACTCTCGGTCTACGTCGACTATTAGCCCACATTTTATATACTCACCGAACTCGACTCTCTCGACAAAGATGACAACGATTGTTTAAAAAAAAGCCGAGCGCGTTAGCCACATGGCATAAAAACGTCGCCTTTCACGTTTCACGCCCCACCAGAAAACCCGAGAATTTTCAACGATAATAGTCCACCGTTTATCGCACTATTCGTAAAGACAATGTTTCATCGAATTCCTAGCAAACGATCGCTCGATTCTACACTTTTCTTTCGACCGATACATACTTTTATTCTCCCCGTTCCAATTATTTCAAATTATTTTACACAATCTTTACTTTTCCTCGGTTTGTGCCAGTTTTCTAGTTACTATTTATAAATTTTTCATGGCGTTCCTAAAGCGTTCGTTAGATACGCCAGCGTTCAAAGAAGCCGATTTCCTGATTTTTCTCCTCCCGCGATTCTTCGATCTTTCGAAAGATTTTTTTTCTTTTTTCAATGAAAATTTAATTTTCTCGAGATTTCTAGACGTTTGTCGAAATTCCTAGGTACGACGTCTCGGGAATATCTTTCTTCAACGCAGATTTCCACGTCACCCAAGAGGTACTGCGTTTAGGACGCGTTCCCGTTGTTTTACATGGCGGGAATCCCCAGTAGGCCTACACCATGCCAAACCCGAATGAAAATAAACGTAAACTCGAGCGACTGCGCGAAAAATCGTCGAGTCCGTAACGGATGTAGCTTTAATTTCGTAAACGTCTTTTTTTTACAAAAGTCCGTTGAGACAAAACGGATCGAATCTTTGCTTCGTTCGGGAAAATCTTAACGAACCTTAAAAAAAAGGTAAAATTGTTTCGTAAATTTCCGCCACCCATCGCGCACTCCAACGTGCATTTCGCGACGTCTTCTCGAGTGTAGGTCGCTTCCTCTTGCGTACCGATAGCTCGAGAATTTCAAAAAATTACGGTACGTCATGGACGAAGCGTCGAGACGAACTCGTCGTAACGATGCGCACGTGTACCCGACTCGACGCTAATCGTCCTCCCTCGTACGATTTTTGTCTCGCGAATGTTATCGGTCGTACAATCGGGTGAATCGGGTATGGAAGCGAGAACGAACGACCGAAAAAAGCTTCGTCCGTTCGTCTCTGTCGTACCTGAAACGTGCCGTGGGTAAAAACCCACGAATTAAACAAAAGGATTAGGCGAAATTGTAGAAATAAGTATGCGTTTGATAAATGTAGACTACTACATTTATTTATTTATTTTATACTTTATTCTTTTTTTTTGTTTGCTCAATCGGCTTATTGATTATTCGAGTATCAAGAAGTTTGATACCCTTACTTCTCTTTTTTTGGAACCTTTATGTGCAATATGAAGACCTACAACCACTTGATATCAAATTTTCCTAAAATTTCAGATTACCACCTTGCTGCGATGAAACCCAGCTTCACCGTATTATCTCTTTTCTGAGAGATGCGGTCGGTAACCGCCTTGTACGCTCTCAAAAGAGCTAACCAAATCTCAGAGGAGCGATTTTCGTGTTTGCCGGTTACGTTGTAGTCTATACACGAGATTTTTTTTTGGTTTTTTTTTGGTTTTTTTTTCTTCCTCTATTGGATCTACTCGTACGGCAAAATTTGCTGCGCCGTTTAAGTTAGCAATGTCTTGAATGGAAAGCACGATATATCTATGTATATGGATATATATATATTTTTTTTCGTATATATGTGTGATTATATATTGATCAGTGAGCTACTGGCAGACTTATCTCCGTAAGATGACGCGCACTCGCGAAGGTAAAACCCGTAACTGACGAGATACGAGAAGCGAAAATTCTAGCTTGCCTCTCTTTCCCACCACGAATCTATTGATCGATTCGGCGAAACACCGATGCGCGTGCGCGCACCCTTAAATCCCCGTTTTCTCTTCTGGGATGTAAACCCTCTCTCTTCCCTCGATGTAGTCCCACTAGTAAGGAGTACAGGGGATCGAGCTATTTTTCATAAAAATTGTATCGAACAACGGGAATTTCATCGATCGACTTTCGTATGAAAAAGTTGATTGAAAAATTGATCGATCGAAACGTCATTGAAGAAGATAGGCTTTTTAATTTTGTAAGACTTGCTTCGTAGTTTGGGACACAGACACACCGATATGATTGCAAACGTTCGTTATTATTTAATTTATTTTTTCAATTATTTGTCACTCAAAAATATCACAAAATTGAGATTTTCCTGGAAACAAAGAGTTTTTGTATTTGGACGAGGCATAGTTGGATCTTTAGAGATAAAATAACGTGATTAAAATCAGCATGGACAAGAATATTTTTTGTAAAGAAAAAACGAATTTTTGTTAAAAAAATATCACAAAATTGAGATTTTCCTGGAAATAAAAAGTTTTTGTTTTTGGACGAGGCATAGTTGGATCTTTAGAGATAAAATAACGTGATTAAAATCAGCATGGACAAGAATATTTTTTGTAAAAAAAAAAAACGCTCTTGTCTTCTGGTAATACCGGTGGATAGA
Source organism: Netelia inedita (assembly GCA_964017225.1). Classification (NCBI taxonomy): domain Eukaryota; kingdom Metazoa; phylum Arthropoda; class Insecta; order Hymenoptera; family Ichneumonidae; genus Netelia; species Netelia inedita. The sequence continues at coordinate 35,992,151 of OZ024920.1, read as the reverse complement.
CATATATATACCGGAATTTTGTACCGGTATATAAAGCAGTCTCTCTAATATGCCGTGCCTGCTGTGTAAGTTGAGACCAGCAGACGCCAATTACCAAGGCTTCCTTACGCCATTAATTCCATTACGCACGATTCTAACGTATGTGCATCCCTACGACTTCCACGGTGCTCGTCCTATTATCGTTACCTTCGTCGTCAATGAAACATGAAACTCGAAACATCGAACATTAGTTAAAAACCTTTATTACAATTATCAACGTGTGTCAATTATTTCTACGAGTCGCTGATATTCGGCCGAATTTATCGTGAGAGAATTAAAGAGAGAGAGAGAGAGAGAGAGAGAGAAAGAAAGAGGAAACGATCTCGAAGGAATTAAAAAATATATTTTTTTTAATAAGGGGTCAGATTTTTATTCGGGGTCAGAAACTGTGAATTGAGTCGGAATTACGTATAATGCCTCTTGAACACGCTACCGCTTAAGCTACGTTTTATACTGTAATTGTATACATACGCATCGTAGAGCCTCATCCCTGAAACATTTACGTTTTACGTTCTCTTATCTCCTAGGTATTAATTATACGAGCGATAGTGAAGTATAATCATCAAAGGCATCAATTACGCATACTTGAACCAAAAGATTTATTATGCAGCATACAGATGTCCCTAATAACGAGATAACATCATTTAGCCGGGTGTATTAACTTATTTTTGTTTGTAATACTCGTCGGTACAAAGTTATACGCAAAAAAAAAAAAAAAATAACGAGAAGACAGCTTAATAGGTCTAACGATATTCATCTGTATATTTTACGTGATCGTTATATTCGGGATATCAACCATTATTTTTCGCGCGGTACATAATTTCTTTACATTACAGTTAATTTTTTTCCAAGACATCAGGAAGGATTTGTATTAAAAAAAGTTGATTGTAATTATGCTTCTTATAACAAAAAATAGTTTATGCTTTTTGAACGTTCGAAAAAAATTCATTCTTTAAAGAAGCATGTCGCTGTAAATAATTGTCGGGTTATATAGAGAGGGCTCTATTACGGAACGTTTTTTTTTATATAGGCAATATTATGATGAGGTTGAGAAGTAATTTTGTAATTGAATTACAAATCGAATACAACTTCTTATTGCGGTTGTAATTGATTCACTTCTAATATCGATTATTATTCGTAATTATTAATCTCTTATAAGAAGATCATTATCTTGGAATTAAACTAGATATATATTGCAATCAAGTGAGATAAATATAATAAATTTTGGATTAATTACGATTACACGTCATGGTAATGGATCATAATAAAATTCTTGGCCAAAGCCTTCTAAAAATAATACTGGATTTTCAAAATATGATGAGTAATAAAATGTTTGATTAACAATTAAACATTAAATTAATTGTTTAATTCAGTAATTACATGTCCTTATTTCATCAGAGACGAAAATAATCTTATCGGTTGCCAGTGTAACAGATATAACTTTTATCATGAGCTAAAAACTTTCGTACCGACTGCTGATATACATGGTGCCGCCGTCGATACGAATGTTCGTAATGCGATTAACACATCTTCGGATGAGTGCCCGTGAGTAAGCATCATATCATTTTTAAGTGAATAGTCACAATCGCATGTTCTTTGTGCATTACAATATTCGAGACTTCGTTAAACGCGGAGATAAGACGTAGTGACGTGTGGTTACGTGGACCATTCTCAAGAGGCCTACTCGGTGTTTAATTAATTTTTTTAATCATTTTACGTGATTACTTTGATGAAAGAACAATGCTTCTCTTGTGCTACTCTTACATCCTGACAATTGGTATTCTCGGCGCCGTTAACGGTGCGGAATGGAATACCAAAGATTACATGAAGAGAGAGCATTCTCTTATAAGACCTTATCAAGGTAAGTGTACAAGAATTATTTTCATATTTTTTGAGATTTTATTCAGCCTCCATCTCCGGGTAATACTATCGTCGTCCATCGTCGGGCATTGCCTCTTCTAATTTACGGAAGAGGTTATGTGGCCAGCTTGCATTTTTTTCCATATTTTACTCCCGATCTACGATTACTAATCTTTAACTTCATTTATATCAGGATTAGGGATGACTGTACCCTATTGGGATTTTCTGGGAAATACGTTAGTGACCAACAATTATGTTAGATTGACCCCTGATCTCCAAAGTCAACAAGGTGCTCTATGGAATTCTGTGGTGAGTACGAATATTCTCTATGCACCCTCCGTTTTATCCACCCTTCGATATTTTATCTATGCGAGATATTCGCGATGAACAGCTGTTAAATCCTGATAAAATATTTAAAAGGATATTCAAATTTTCTCTTTATTGATGATAATTCTAAAGTATGGGAAACGTCCAGAAATCTTTCCTAGTTATTCTTTAATTACAAAAATCTATGTAATAATGAAAAATTAATTTTGAGGCCCTCGCACAGTCATTTGCAGAAATTTATAAGCACTTAGAAAGATCGTAACTCGTAACCTTCCAGATGTTGACTAATTCACTATAAACCAAATATAAATATAATATAAACCAAATATAAGCAGAATCGAATACAATGCATATATGAATAAAGCATTAAAAACCCTTATATAAAGTCTCCCTTAAATGCCACGACACAGTAGCTTTGTTTATTTTATGCACAGCATTGTATGGAATATATTATAAATATATTATAACAACCATCCATCGATAATATGCGACACACTGGTATAAAATCCCTTTGTCCAACACCTCGAAAACTCACAAAGTAAAAAGAATTACTTAAACATACGGAGAAACATTATTCACTCATCAATGATTTTTAGCCTTGCCACATAAGAAATTGGGAATTACAAGTTCACTTCAAAGTACATGGGAAAGGAAGGGATTTGTTCGGCGATGGATTTGCAATCTGGTATGCGAAAGATAGAATGCAGCCCGGTCCTGTATTTGGGAACCAAGATTTTTTCCAAGGTCTTGCCGTGATTCTGGACACTTACAGTAATCACAATGGTGCACACAATGTAAGTCTAGACTAGTGTTATCAAGATTTGCAAACAATTCCCCATGTACAAGCCTCAATTTTCTATTCTTCAAACAGCATCAGCATCCATATATATCCGCCATGGTGAATAACGGTACGCTCCATTATGACCACGATCGTGATGGTACTCACACGCAACTGGCCGGCTGCGAGGCTAAGTTCAGAAATCTCGATCACGATACCCACATTGCCATAAGATACGAGCTCGATACTCTGACCGGTGAATTTACCAAAGCATTTTATCTCCTCGCATACATTATTTTAGCGTTATTTTATCAACCGAACGAACTCGATGGCTCTGTTTACAGTCTCAACCGACATTGCCAATAAAGCGGCATGGAAAGAGTGTCTCAACGTGAAAGGCATCAAACTACCGACTGGATATTATTTTGGAATAACAGCCACAACCGGTGATCTCTCCGATCATCACGATATTCTATCTGTTCGTCTTTTCGAGCTAGATACACCGGATGATGTAAGTACTTAATGTACAATGGTATTGTGTTTTGAAATTCGATGTATACATAATAACTTACATTACAGCTAAAGACGGACGAAGATCGTTCGAAAATTGTACCATCGGCAGAATTCTTCGAATCGCCGAGAGGTAAAGAAAATAATATTCTTTTGTTTCGTTAAACGCAACTTATTGTATTCTAAAAATAATGTATTTTTAATAATATTCTCGCTTACAGTAGCACAATCGTGATTTATTCTTCTATTTTGAATTTCAGATCATGTGGACGACCCTAAAGCAGCGCCATCTAGCGGCATTAAGATATTCTTGATAATGCTCGTCGCGGCTCTCGCCTTGATAGCCTGTGTTGTTTTCGGTATAATGTATTATCAAAACCATCAGGAAAAGAGTAGAAAACGTTTCTACTGAGAATCTCCAGTTGTATACTCTGAACTTTTCTCCGTTATTTATCGATTACACATTGTTTGGCAAACATCAAATTGATTAAAGGTGCCGAAGAATAGACCACGTTGGCAAAATTTTGTATTGCCAACGGACAAAAGTTCAGAATACGTTTGAGTTTATCCAGGGTTGTTTCTTGTGTCACAATACCGCAAAACGTTGCAGCCGTTTAGTGCAACTGTATCCTGTGAGCGAAAAACTATAAATCGGATTATTTTATTTTCGCGACTTATTTATTTGGGGTTTGTCGATTGATCGACGCGACTGGTAACGCAAAATCGGCTGATTAGTATTAATCCGAATCACATATAGTGACTCTTGTCGTTACTGTCATCATTGTTCTTGTCGTTCGAAATGTTGATATTCAACATTCTATCATGCAACATGAATACTCTCGCTAGTCTCTTTCTCCCACCTCCATCGAGTTATTATCCCACATGGATCATATACTAATATTGTTTACGACGTGAACGGCGGCTAGTCGGAATTGTGTGCACGATCTCACTGACGTGAATAAACGTACTTTGAGAGCAACCAAAAAAAAATAAAAAATAAAAAAAAAGATAGAAAACTATCAATGACACGTAATCCATAACTATAAAGATGCTGTGTACATATTAACTCAAATACGTACATAGTTACATGTTAAAGCGTTAAGTCGATATTCGTATTCCAAGTCCAATCGCTGAATGTTCCATTATAATGTCGGAAGGCCTCATCGACATCAAATGATATAGATTTTATATTTGTAAATAAAACGACTGCCTTTTCCCGTTTCTCTAGCGAATCGATCCATCTGTTTTTGAATTATTGTGGGACCTCTGGATTGTTTTATATGAAAAAAAAAGATTGTGAAAAAATAAGGTGGAGGGTATATTGAAAACAACAAACAGTGGAATGCGAACATCTCACGTGTGATATAATCGTATATACGAGAATGAAAAAAAAACCGCACATCTGCATATCTGCACACTATATCATCGAAATCGTTGCCAAATGCAAACAAAAACTTGTTGAAATAAATGGCGCAATTCCATGTGGATGAAAACAAAAAAAAAGTCTTGGATTTTTTTCTTTCCCATTCTTATAAGTTTATTGGTGGGGAATGGAATGAAAATAGACACACATCTTATACACAGTATTGGCACATTTTTACAGCTTTTTTTTTCAATATCTAAGCTCTTATCGCGATAGTGAAATAAACTCAACATGGTGAAATTTCAAATAACAATTGATCAATATTTTTCGGGTAAACTATCGAGTGTCGTTATATTGGTCGAACAGAATACATCAAGGCACATCTATACATCCTTTCTCTCTCTCCCTCTTTTCGAATATCTCGATTTGACCGCAGCTTATTTTTCGAGATTCTCCATATTTTTTATTTCAAACGCGCTGCGTTTCCGATTTCGATTAACTCAGTAAACTCACACGATCCTCCTCGCTCTGTACAGATCTATACAGTGATAAATGGCTGGGAGGATAGTACATCGAGTACACGACTACGATAACAATCGTGTGACGAGGTAATAGTGACAATGGAAAATAATCAGAATAGAAAAATATGTGATTTTATAATGTCCTTGTCTGACTGGCAGTAAGGTACTTACATAACATATATAGATATATACTTTAGTAAAATACACAATGTAATTACACATTTTGTACTCTACATGATTTTTCTTTGACTCGAAGTAATACACGCGTACCTGGGTATTTAATTGTACAACAGGAACATGTATGTACGTTGGAAATACGAGCGAACTGCATATCGAGGCGGTGGGCGCGTGCTTCCACATCCTATACTGTCGGATGTGATTTTTTTAATTTTTAGACTTTCTCCTTATCATTTGGTGAACGGTATGCGTTGTATGTGTCATGGTAACTCGCGAGAAGGCTTATTCGACGAATAATTCATAACATATGAATACGGCTTTGTCGACGTTTTTTTTGTTGTTGTTCTGTCGACGAGGGAAGGGTTGTAGGTAATACGATTTTAGCTCGAACGTTGCGAAAGGTCGGGACCACGTTTCATTTGAAAATGACCAGAGGATTGAACAAGAAATTAAAAACAAGTTTCGTTCCGAGATAGAGAGCTCGCGTTACAGAACCAATGTCGAATTGATATCTCTGCCGTTTGGCGGGTTCGAGATCGGTCTTGTGACAAGCGATACAACCGATATCTTCAAGATCAACGTGAGGCCGCAATCCTCCTAGCAGTGATTCGCTCTGAAGAGCGTCGTTCGTGAGAAAACCCGAGAAACGTATTTTATCACCGGGATAAATGTTTAGACTAAAGTTCATAAAGGAATGATCGCCAACGAGTACGATTTCCGCATTGCTGCCCCATATACCATTCTTCATCTTTACGAAAATCTCGAATTCATAACGATTCCATCCAAACAAATGACATTTTTCCTTCTTACCGCGTAGACTACTTTTGGGTATAGATTTACAAGATTTTCGTCTTATCTGATCGAGCATGTCGCAATTTTCTTCGATCGGCTCGCCCCAAAGGCAATTCAGCGGATGACCGACGATTTCGGGCAATTTATTCAATATCTTGCCGAGCTTATTCCCAATCGACTTTAGACGCACGTTCGTCACGTAACCCTCCCAGGAGACCGTAGCCCCGTCAAGCTGAGCACACTGTACTTGAACTTGAGCTTTGGACGAGGTTTCCTCCCATGCCGGTTGATGACAGTAATTTTGATATTGCTCCCAGGAGAGAGTTGGCACGATTCCATAATTCGGATCGGGAGAATCCTCCTGCTTATACTCGTTAATCATCGGCCATGATAAAAACATTCCTGCCACAAGCCCGAGACCAAGCTGAAAATAAAAATTCGATTATTCCGGTTAGGGTACTGGAAAAAACACAGTCGTAGTTGTGAATTGCAGTCGTAGTTGTTGTAATTTTACCTGAAGAGACGTGATGATCCAATTAAACCTCAAAGTTCTCGCTTTTCTTAGATACCAAGATGCAAAAAATGGCATTCCACCGAGTAGGGCCGTTATAGCGATTCTTATTATCAATTCACTCTCGGAGAGATATTTGGCGGCGGCGATGATAGGCAATATTATCGAAGCTACGCTGGCTATTGGAAAAAATAGCACCATTCCTACCAGCGCCAGAGCACCTCTGATGAGACCGTACCAGGTAGCTCCTTGAGAACTTAAAATGGCTATTTGCCACCAACTTAGTGTAACGCAATGTGGAATGAGAGTTTTATAAGTGCCTCGCCAATTATCTCGAGCAGCCATTTTTGCAAAAACCGCAGGTATCAGGAGATAGAAAACTGCACGAAAATTGAGACAAAATTCGATTCCATTTCCAACAACGTACGTAGCAAAAGTCGGTACACGAATGTCAAGAAATCTCCATGTTTGCGCCACGACGATATCCGTTTCATACGGGTATTTTGCGAGAACGTGAACACCGAAACTAAGGAGAGCCAGAAAATCGGGAAATCTTGACGAATCTTTCCAGGCAAAGTGTGCAAGAGTCGCGATTGTAAAAGCAAAAGCAACGATAGCCAATTCCGATTGTGGTGTCCATTGATGTGCTATTACCGGATATATCATTAGATTAGCGAGTAGCGAGAGAAAAAAATGTCCGTAAGGTTTGAGATTATTACGACAGAACTGATACTCTGCCTCCTCGGCATTTAAATTGCCACCCGAGTAGCTCAGAAACAATCCCGACCAAGCGCGAAATTCGCCCAATTCCCGTTTACTCTGAATCATTTGGAAAGTCGCTATGACCATCACGAGAAAAGATAAATAGTAGAGAGCTATCGGAATAAAAAGAACGAGACTCTCGGTGCCGAGCATCGAATAAACCAATAGAAGAAGCAACGTTGGTATATTCGAGGCAAAAACGAGTTTGCCGATCGGATAACCGCGCTTGCCCAAATTCTCGACGATCCAGGCATAAAGACGTTTGAGCGACTCGAACGGATGCACGAATGGTCTTTGAAGCAGTGGGATCGCATCGAGACGCATTTCTGGTCGTTCCGACGTGCATATGGCGTGCGAGACGATTGGCAAAAGACCTCGAGCGTAACTTGTCGCCGCTGAGACGAGTGCGGCTTCCGTTATCTTTTCGCCCTGATGTTGTAGCGCATCTCCGTATTCCATAATACCACGAGTTGCGACTCTGTCGCTACCTCGATCTCGCTCGACCTGACACCCATTTTTATTTTCCGTCAGAGTCTCTCCGTTATCACGATCGAGACATTTTTGCATCTCGCCATGATTCGCTCGTTCATATTCGTCGCTCGGCGAACGGTCCATGCAGCTGCCACTAGCCACCCCGTAAGCCCTTATGTTTCTCATTTGTCTTCCAAGCTGCTCGGTCGTAACAAAATCTTCACCGTTCGACAAGCTGAAATGAAATTTTTCCAATAAACGTTTTTAGCTTCCGAGTTCTCTAGACCATGGAAAATTAATTATTTTTACCTGGTAAACATCTCTCTGGCCGCTCGTCTGGCTAGTTTTTCATCTTGCGACATATCCAGACAGCTTTTAACGTCGTAGTAATTGTGCTCGGTTATGCCACGTCCTGTAGCCAAACATTTTTTGAGGATATCGGTAGCTTCGAGATTACCCTGCTCCGACGCTTTAGTCAGCCAGTAAACTCCCAATTTTGCATTTTCTTCTTTATCTACATCCAAATCTGCTCCGAAAATAATCAAGAACGAGGTAGAATAAATACATATTCGCAAAGTCTTTTATGGGCAATTTTCGTGCAAAGCCCGGTTCTTTATTTACTCACCGCATCTCTCGTCCAATAATTCTTTGGCGAGAACAACTTGAGATTCCGGGCATCCGTCCTCTGCCAATTGGGAACGCAATCTTCGAATCGAACCTCTTGGACCATCTGCACGAAACAAAATTATCATTGACCCACTTGGATTTTAATAAAAATATCAATAACTATCACGAAATATTTTCACTGACAGAAAACACGTTGCCGATTGACAGCTGTCAATAATTGAGCCGAGTTAACAGCAATTCAATTTTTTTTTAATAGAGTTCTAACTAAGCGAGCTGCGGCACCGATGAATCGTCTTTTTATTTATATAATCGTGATATAATGAGGGATAATTACCGTGGAGTATCCATTGTTTTCTTGTTGTTCTACCGGACAGTGGCACGACGCCGGCCATGCCTTTCGAATACCCTCAAGAAAAGACAAAAACAACTCTCTCGTCGTACGTCCCGAGTCTGTTCTTCTCTCTCACATGTGGACTAACATCGACTGATAGTACATACAACACATACAGAGTATTACTGTCACCACTGACGTACACACTGTATTATGTGTGTCGCAATTCTCGTATATATACTGTACACTCGGTATGTTTCAAAGCACCGATACCGTGAGACTGAATGCGTTCTACTTGCCCACGCGACGCCGCGTCTGTAGATCCGTCGTTAAGTATTCGTTGCAACTATATCGACCGTCGCTTCGTCGTTAACTACGCGTTCCGACTATATCGACGGTCGCTTCGTAGTTCTTGGAAGCGACACTTGGCGCCATCGTCGAGACGCGATCGAGATTCGGTCTTACATAGATTTTAGTTCGCGATCGTTACCCAACTCCTGTGATAAAACGTCTTCCGGTGGCGTGTTATTGTTTGTCTTTTTTTCCCGCGTAACGGAGTGATAGTCATTCGATTGAACAATCAATTGTCATTTATTCTTTATACATTTCGGACTTACAACATATTTAGTACAAAGTCAACGACGGGACATGATTGTAAACAGTGAGCAATACGGATTGTACGGTACGTACTATGTAAACAGTTCACGCTCTTAGTAGTTACGGGCAGCAAGGAGGCCGGCGAGCTTTTAGTACCGGCATATGTGATGAAGCACTTATTCGTCAAATACGGCATGGTTGAGGGTTTATGGTCACTTTATACGTCCGCGTTTCGTGTATAATGAATAAAATGTTGGCGGGCTTAGTTGGAGAAAGTCCGAAGGAAAGAAGGCGGATGGCTAACATCGGCATATGTAATGCGGCGGATGAATAATCCGCCATATTTGCACTCAGGGAAAATACATTATAAGCTCACTCGTCGGTAATGGCGCTCCGAAGTTTGGCAATTCTGGGAAGAAGAAATTTTCACACCTCGTGTATGCAATAACCGGTTCGTACATACGAAATCGCTCTACAATTACCTTTAATACTCCGTCGTTAAATATTTGAGATTATGACTAGTAAAAAAGCGAGGATCTCGTCCTGTAATCTCGTTCGAATTGGAACTGTATATATATACATACATACCCCTTCAATAACATATTAAGTCTCGTATCCAGAGCGAATAAAATTATTCTATAAACCCCATTTAGGTTAATTTCTCATAGGTGCCATTTAACTATCATCACTTTTTAAATCATCTTATATTTTTCATTAATAATCAAAATTTCAGCTAATTCTAATTCTTTTATTTTATTTTTCTAAATAACGAGACGTATCCGTTCCGTATCCCGTCACAGAGACACTGCGTACCTCTCGATCGTCCCAGTATTGCCGAAACTGTTCACGAGGCACGAAAAATATAATTTCGTGCAAAAAATGACCATCGCGCGTTAATCGTCACAGTGACAAGTCCATTAATTGACGTAATGCGAGCTTGACGACGCAGTGAGGACAACGGCTCGATAGAGACAAGACGTTCGCGTTGATTCGCGAAGTAAAAGTCCAGGCCAAAGAACGGCGATAATTCTCGTACCCTGAGAATCCGGTGAGGCGTGATGTCGTGCGTGTATCTCGTTGTCAAAATCGGCAAATCCCTGCGCAACGTCGAGGATCAGTGGACTATCGCGTGCCAGGCAAATCCAAGCGAGGGACGAGCATGCCACGGCATAACGCTTGAGCTCGGAACATTCTCTCAAGCACGGAAAATCGTACAGAGTACGTTCCAGCTGTGAGAGCACACGCTCGGCGACTTGTCGTGTGCCACTCTCGTACCCGAATCTCCCAAGCTGACGGGTCATGCATTCGTCGAGCTGGTTGGAATATTTTTGTATCGGGCTTCCAGAGACGTTGGTACTGGTGGTGTTACTGCTATCGACGGTGCCACGGATCCCGTTCTTTCGGCCCGTCGACTCGGGGCTCAATGCGTCCGACAAACTCATCGTCGCAAAACTCGTTGCACCAGTCATGTCAAAGGCACCACCGCTCAGGATCCTTGAAGCCTCCAGACGTCTCGATGCTTGAACGATTTCGGCTACGCGCCAAGAAAGCTGGAAAAAAATGTTGGGCAACGTTTGCGAATCGATAAAAAGAGGCAGGAGCGCGAACGAAGATAGTCGATGGGCTTATTTCCGACGTTTTTGTTTCTACAAACGTGAAACTTAGGTATAGCTTTGAGACTTATAGCTGGTTGGAGTGGCAAACTTCTTTTTAAAGGAGAAATAGCAACATATCGGGCTCATAGAACCCAAAATCTTCCTTAGAAAGTGAAAATAATATTTAAACTCCTAGCTTTTAGCAACTAATCCATACATAAAAAATCGAAACGATCAATCTTTTTTCCTTATTTTCCAACTAGATATCGCTATATCTGCGAATTGTCTCAACTTCGCCATTAAACAAAACCGCCAGAAAAATCGATACGCGTAAATGCTGTAACGACACAATAGTAAAAAAATAATTAATCATAAAGCCAAGCCAGGACTTTCAAGCCCGATAGATAAGACCGAACGAAAAATACGATTAATCTTATCCATCGATTTATAAATTGAAAGTTATAATAAGAAAATAATAATATTGGCTTGTGTTACTCACTACGACCACGGAAAAGAGTATTTTTGCTTTTAGATCCGTGGCGTCCTTGAGCGGGTCGAGGGCGTCAAGAGCATCGAGAGTGTGTAAGTGAGCGTGGGCGTACAGAGCGACATACCTGTCGGTAAGTTGCTCTGTCGTCCACGTATAATTCCCAGTATCAGGATTTTCAAGGATAATGCTACCGATGTTACACATAGTCTTGCCCCCCGTTGTAACGATTACAACGGGCTCGGGTGTTGGACTGCAACTGTCGTCGGTGTGATATCCGGCGCTGCTGCTTGATTCCGCAGCCTCCAATCTGTCCTCTCGATAATTGTCCAACTCCTTCGTCGCATGGCCGTTATCCTTTACAAAATTCATAGCTTTCGGTAATCGATCGATCAAAATTAATCCCCTCGATGAAACAATTATTCAATATCGAATAATGAATTAGCGTTTATTCTTAATTACGCATCGGTAATGCTTATTCACCTGATAGCCCGATGGTAAATCCATCGGCTCGTTCATCAACCGAAGAGCGAGACTACAAGCCCGTGAGAATTGTAGAAGACTCGAGGCCAAAGCAGGATTCTTCGTCGAAGCTGTACTGCCACTACCACTACTCAGTCCCGATGATTTTCTCACCGCGTTCCATTGTCGCAGAGCCTCCTTATCGCGCTCGACGCGACGCCTCAATTCCCCGATCAAATCCTCCAAGTTACGATCACTCGGTTTTCCCAATATATTCAGTAGGCTCTGATTGTCGATTAGACGCTGCTGTACCTCGCTGTACTTGAGGGACAGCTGTCGCTGATGGGAAGCAGCTCGTACTTGTCGATCTCCGGCTATGGATTCACGATGGAATTAGGAACGCTGTTTTGTACAGTGTACACGAGAAGGGCTCCATCCACGCTTGTGTACCGTTACCATTGTGAAATATGAATGGAAAGCAAAAGGAGAGAGAGAGGGATAGAGAGACAATCCCATTTCTGTTCACAATGAGAACAATGAGCTGCAAAATAGGTACGAACCTTTGGATCTGGTACCGCCGACCCCGACACCACCGCCACCACCGCCTCCACCTCCGCTCTGTTTACCCCAGCTTTCGATCTTATGTAACGCGAGCTTGTAAGCCTCCAAGCGTATCTCGAGTTCATCCCTGAGTTTGGCAGTCAGAGGTAACAGACTCGTCGGTGGTTCGCCTGGCGACAGGTTGACGACGTTGGAGGGCACGATGGTCGTCGTGGTCGTTACGATCGAATTATTACACGTGCCGCCACTACCACGAGGACCAACTCCACCAACGTTGGAATTGCCAAAGCCAAAGCCGAACGTTCCGCGAGATTGCGAGGTCGTCGTAGTCGTCGTCGTCGTTGTCGTCGTCGGGGCATGACCCACGCGACGGTCCTCGACGTTGGTATTTGATGGGACGAGACCGTGCTTTCCGAGGCCCTCGACCGCCCTCTCCAAAGATCGTCGTCTCGATGCTAGTAGCTTCTTTGAGCCTGGCGACAATCTCGAGAGGGTCACGAGTAGTTTGCTCCATATCTGAGCGTCACGGAGATTCTCGGTCGTCGAGATGTGATGTACCACGCGCCACAATACCTGCTGCTCGATTCTCACCAGGACGTTCTCGTCTATACCGGAATCGTTGGATCGCACGAGCTCGAGCAAACGCGCGTAAACCGCCTCGAGCAACGACAGACTGTGTGGCAAACTCTCGACTATTAGATCCACCGGTATATCCGGTAACGCTGCTTTAAACGTATAACGCGGCAGTCTCAGGAGAAAACTCGCCGCCTCGCGGTACTGTCTTCCCTCGTAGAGTCTCAATAATCTGCGAATTCGAAGGTTATTTCATACGTCTCTTCGCTCCAAATTGTACTTTCTTAACGAGACGAATGGAAGGAAAATGATAATGAATTAATGATTACGTCTTATTGCCGCATGGATGAAGGAGAGCGGGAATACAGAAAAGGGATAACTAGTGGACCGAGGAAAGCAACGAACATAAATTTAACGACCGAACAATTGTGGTCGTGGAATCTTCGTGCCAAACTAATGGAAGAGATAATACATTTGGAGTAGCGCGAACGAACGTCGAAGGAAGGCAGCGAATTAAGGATAAACCATTGTTAGGAACAACCTCATGGTGGATGGAGTAAAAAAATTTATGTTGAAACGGATACTCCGCGTCGTATCCGAGGGGGATTTGCTCGGTAATAAAATCATGAATGGGAGATGCGGGTCAAAGCGCTGAAACTGATGCGGAATTACAAGACAAGACATACCGGCTGATACGATAAAGTAGGGTAGGGGGTAATACGGTATGAAGGACGTCTCAAAGGACCGGTAATCCCGTGTAACGCGATAATGAAAGACACGAGAATTATTCTCGATGGAGGTACGAGCGATGGTCGAAGAATGTGAAAATGAGAATGAAAAGAATCCTTCGTGTTGGTTGTCTCATTCACAGGTTCCTTTCAACGAAAAACGATCGAAATAACCCAATTTTTATATAATTCCTATTGAAATTTTCATTACGTGAAAATCGTTTATCAAATTTTCTCACTATTTGACGAACAATTGTAAATCCATTATCGTTCATCGTTATTATTAATCGGCATCGAACGGTCGGGATAATTGATCGTTATACGCGGATTTAACAACGTTCCATGGTTGCCAATCCCGTTCAACCTTTTGACGACCCACACGCAGGATCATCATAGAAACTCTCGGTACAATGAGATCCAAGGATTCGAACGTTAAAAGAGCGAAAGAGCGAAAATAATGGAGAAAAAAAATGAGAAAGCAATCAGCAGATCCGTTTAATTAATTCACTCGTGAATAGATTGCACAATTTAAATTGAATGGCGGAACAATCCAATCCCATGGGTGAGTGACGAATGAATAGAAAAAAGCAAATAATAAAAATAATAAATTCACGATACAAGAACTCGCGGAAAAAATATAATTCCTTATAAGCGATTCCAGGCCAGACAGATTGTTTTTTAAAAATGCTTCTTAAGCCTCTTATACGAAACGCACACGTACATAACAAAAACATAATCATCCTTATTTCTCGTATACTCGTCGGTCGTGTACCTTCTGAGAGCGACACGGGGATTGCAGGATAGTTCCTCCTCGATGAGACCGGCGTATCCAACCTGAAACTGTGCTCCGGGTCCCCAGACAAGTCGCTGAATAGGATTTCGTGCTCTCTCGGGTCTTATCCTCTCGCAGGAGTTGAGACTGCACATTGACGCGGATCCCGCTGTGCTCTTCCACATATTGTCCCTTGTTTCGTCTCTCTACTCTTCTTTATATATATATATATATATATATATATATATATCTTTTGTTTCACCCCACCCCTCGTTCCGCTCTATTTCTTCCTTTACTCTTTCGCGGATAATATTTCTTATTTCTCGACTAAGGAAGCACTCGCGCAAGTTCCCCGAGGGAACCAAGACTCGACGCCGTACTCGAGCGGAGATCCTCTTCTTTCGCCGAGATACTCCTACGAAAAATTGTGTGAGATGGGGAGGGAGAAATTACGAAGCCGGTCGTATATTCTACCGTCGATTCGCAAACGATGGTGTACAACAACAGATTTTTCTCGCTCGTGTGTGTTGGGAAGTGAAACACGTGTAGCAATCGGGGCCCGAACCAAAACTCAATGGGCCGATGACCTATAGCTCGAAGGCTCTCTCGCTATACCCGGCCTACTTACACATTACTTACGGAACGGTGTACACACATCGTGAAACAAAACCGGCCAACGGCCCCGTGAGGATTTCTTCCTATCCCCGTGTACCTGTCTCCGCGAGATCTTCTTACCACCTGCTCTTCTTAACTCTCTTTCTTTTTCCCTGTCTCTCTTTCTCTCTCTCTCGCTCTCTCTTTGTGTCGTTCTGTCGTGACTTCCGCAAAACACTCACTCGCGGTTCTCCATCACTCCCCTTTTTTCAGGGTACGCGACTCGAGCACTTTATAGCTTCATCCCAAACACACACGACACACAAAGACACTCAAAAATTTAACGATGTTTTTTTCGAAGCACTCTCCTTTTTTAATTTGCGCTCTTCTTGCCTTTGCCTTCCTTTTTTATTCTTATTTTGTTGTTGACATATACTTTGTTTATTGTTAATTTATCGAGCGCGAAAAAGACATCGACTCTGACGGTAAAATTTTGATACCGATGCGAAACGTCACGGAACGCGAAAACGTTGAGTACCGGCGAGTTATCGGTTTCGCGTTACGCTTCGACGGAAATTAAAAGGGATACGAGAGACAGTTTTCGGTGAGGACGGGAATGAACAGAAAAAAATTAGATTTATCGTGATGTTTGAAATATTTTCTTGCGGGATGCGCATATAACACGTGGGTTAAAGCGTATTTCCTCGTGTCACGAGCTTCGCGAGACGAATGAGAGGTTCGAAGGTACTTTCGTGTCTCGAAAGTACAGGAGACCCCGTTTAACGCGAGGTGGAAGTCGGTCCCCGGTGGCATTGCGGAGAGGCGAGCGAGACGGAGATGAGGAAGAGGCGAGTGGTCGCCTCTTCGCGAACGAACATTTATACGCGATGATACGTACAGGTGTGCTCTTGTGTCTCTTGTATTGGCGGTACGAACCTTCATTCGCCTTCTCCCCGCACGTTGCTTCTCCAGTTAACGGAGAGAGTAAGAGAACGGATGTATGCGATTTGCTATGTGAACCTATGTATGTATGTATGTATGAGCAAAATAACGGATGAAATTGAAGTGTTTTCCTCTGGCCATCTCGGATTTTGCTCGAATTCGACTATGTTGGACAATGTTGCGAGGACAAAATTTTAAAGCCACTTTGGGACCTTGCTAGATTATTTCAGAAAAGTCGGGAGCGGAAAAATCTGCGCGAATCTTCGCCAGCCACAGACAAAAAAATAAAAAAGAGAATTTCACCCGTTTCCCGAATTTCCACGGGGAAATAAACTAAACTGAGATTAAGAATGTGATATTCGTATTGTATGGGAAATTTCCGATTTCGTAAGGAACCTACTCTCTAAATCTGAATTAGTGAAAAATTGACTAATTCAATTAGTAAATACATGTTCTACTAGTGAAATAGTGATAAAAGCACCGTTTCACTAATAGAATAGTAAAAAATAGTAAATTGGGCTTACTAAAGCGAATTAGTAATACGATTGACTATTATTTAGTCACTACAGTTTACTAATTCATTAGTGATATTACATAATCACTAATCAATTAGTAAAGGACTCAGCGATCGACCAATCACACGCGTCAGCTGTGATTGGTCGATACTTCCTTTATTCTTCCATTGTGACGTCGAAGGCGTCACTTTTCAGCGAGCCAGCGTACATTGCAGACCAGCGAATATTTAATAAAAGTTTTAAGACGACAAGTTTGCGTATAAGCTACCAAATATACGAACGTTTCGTTTCCTTTTCGATTTATTACATTCCCGTGAATAATTGCAAGCGTCTCGTGTATGAATATTTCCGACCGTATACCTATAACCCCATTTTGAGGGGATATCGGCGTGTGGCCGGTCGACCACGTGTTGATTTTGCCGTGCGCAATAGTGAGAAAAGATTTGAGGGTAGCTCTCTCTATTCTTCTTATAAATAGAAGGTAAGTCTTATAAATAAGACCTAGTGAACCTGAATAAGGCCTAGAGACCTTATAAGTTTCCTAGTGAACGCATCCAGTGATGCGTTCACTAGGAAACTAGTAGAAATTAACTATTGAATTAGTAGAGTTTTACTACTAAATTAGTAAAGCTATCAGCTGTGCTGACTACTAATTGTATAGTCGTATTTTACTAATTCATATAGTGATCATTTTTGACTAATCGAATTAGTGATTTTTCACTAATCATTAGTGACCCACTTTTCGCTAAATGAATTAGTAAAATATGACTAAAATTTAGTGAAATTTCACTAATTCAGATTTAGAGAGTATGAAGTCTTTTTCGAGGAAAACAAAATTTCGTTCCACTCGACCTACCCAAAGTCTCGGAATTAAATTACGAATGTGGACCATCGGCGGTTGACTATGGTAAATATTTTTTTTGTGTCCAAAGAGACTTTATTAGGGAGATTGCGGAATCGAAAATTTCCCTTACAACGCGAAAATCACAATTGTAATCTCGTTTCGTTTCAATTTATCGGTTGAAAACTCGAAAAATTGAATGTTCACGCTATTTCGCTTTTTGACTGGCAAATTGCAACCAATCGAGATTGAAAATGTGATATCCGTGTTCTACGAATAATTTCTGATCCCAAAACTTTTCGAACCAAAACTTCAACCTCGCATTATATTCTTTAAAAAAAAGATCCAACGGAGACGCAAAGTGGCTTCAAAAAATTGTAATCGCAAAATGTACAACCTACTCGTATAGGAATGAAATACCAGACGATCGCAGGAAACGCTTTAATTTCACCGGGTTTTTACTCGTATAGGTACAAGTATATTCTCACGTAAAATTACTACCTTGAAAGTTGTCTCTCGTTTACGCGTGAGTTTACTAAAGATGACTGTATATCACGATTCGAGTTTGTCGGCTTTCCCCCGCAGCTTCCGTTGTAGCGTACACCGCTATATGTACCATATATACGTATGTACATATAAATGTATATACCATGTACGTACATGAAAGTAATTATTTATTTCGAATTCTGGGACAAGTCCTTCCCAAGAAGCCAATAGCACACGAGCGCATGAAAAGGGGCACATACGAAATGGCAAGAACCGCTAGAATTTCGAAGTGCAAAGTCAATACTAAATTATAAAGCTAATTGGAGAGTGAGAAGCGCGCTGTGAGAGTTGGGTTGTAAACGTAGCGGGTGAAAACAGGGTTTCGTGCTAAACAGAAACGTACAAACATTCGCGTTTCGTTTCACGTGTTTCACTCGCTCCAAGAACCATAATTGAACATTTATACGTTTCAAAGGGTGTAACTACCCCTTCACAATTTGTAATTTTCATTATTACCGTAGTGAGAATTTGCGTAATAAAATATCGCAGGTGTAACGATTGAAAACTCAACGAAACATTTATGTGAAATTTCTTTCGTTTAAATACAAAAATGATATTATAATTTCTGTCTGTTTCTATCCGGTTTCGGGGTTTACGCCCGAATAAAAATGACGATTTTATACAAAAATTTATTAACTCCCGACGACCCTTTCGCAATTTATTCTCCTCCCTACTAGTTTTCCCTCGACACCGCCAAACTTTCAGACCTCCGTTCTTTCCATCCGAGGGATCCCCAACCTGATTAAAATCACTAGGGGATGGACAAAAAAGAAAGACAACGTCGCCATAGACTCATGAATGTAAATTAGAGAATTAAGAATAATCTTTACACGTGCAGTAATACACGTATATACAAATTACAGGTGCATCCTCGGTGCTCGGTGGCAAGTTACATACATGCAATAACGTTGGTTCGACCGGTGAGGGAGTGAGGGCGAGATAGAGAGAGTGAGAGCAACAGAGGACGCGGGGCTACCGACCTACTGGCCCGCATACCACGCTCGCGTCTCTCGTCGAGCGTGCTCTGCCCGCGGCTCTCTCGTGTACTCGAGCTGTATCTCTCCGCTTCGCCCTCATCTCGCCGCCATCTCTTCACACTCTTTCTCTTCCGCTTTACTTTGGCGAGTGAGATCGGCCGCGAGGAGTTTCGCTTCCTGTGAGTATACCGGCGATTCTCTTTTATACAAAGAAAAAAAAATCATTCTCTTTAGTAAATTACTTATATATCTATACTTAAAGACATAAGTACTAATATACACTCAAATATACATAGAAGCATATACGGGCATAATCCCAATGCGAAATAGCACGCGGTTCTTGCCGGGCCGTGGGCGTAATTGACTCGTAAACACGTATGTGTGCCTGACGGTCCCCAGCGTTTTCTCACTAGTTATAGAGCACTACCTCCGCGTTGTACGTACCTTGTATATACGGTTATAGATATAACAATACGCTCATGGATATATTGTTATAGCTAGGTGACTGCCAGGGTGTGAGGTATAACCGTACAGTGCATAGGAGGTAGTCGCACTCGCGACTCTCTCTCTCTCTCTCTCTCTCTCTCTCTCTCTGCCCCCCTCTCTCACCTTCTCCCTCGCTGACTCCTCATCGATCCGACCTGCACCTTATCGTCGAGTTTCCATCTTCCCTCGGGCTCACACAGCTCACCAGCAATTATTCCTAGCGCCAACTTCCATCGGCGAACTCCCATATACGATAAGCCTATTATAGGTATGTAGATTTAGCCCCTTTGCACCTACACCACTCTCTACACACACAGACGCGCTTCTCGTCGCTCGAATACAAAGCACACCTTATATTTATCCTCCACATGTATTACTCATTTTACTTCTATACAATCGCTACTCCGAATTGCTATTAATATATATATTTATCCTACGGAGCATGCGAGTAATACGATTAAAATTATTCCTGGGGGAAGGGGATAGCGGTGGTTACCGGGAGAGGGAAGGGTGTATACAGATCTGTCCGATTTGTCACGAGTGAAATTATCCTCCACGAAGTTTCACCGGAAGTCTATTTTTTCCATTCCACTCCATAATATTATGTCTAATCGACGAAACTTACGTAGTTTAAACTTTGCGAACTTTTCTCTTAATTTACATTTTACGTACGAGTTCAAATCTCGCATTAAGAATGTTGAAGAGGACGAATAAAGCGACTAGTCAGACACCACGATTACATCCCCCTATTAAGATCCACGCTGTGCCCGACGTCCCGGAGATCCAACGTCGCTGTGCCACATGCGGTGCAAAGCGCGAGTAAGAAATACAACGATAGAAAAAACAAGGGAGCGCGGAGAAGAAAATGACGCAAAAAAGAAACAATAAGTTTGAATAAACTTTGCTCCTAGGGTGGTCCGGAGCGGGTATCACCGTGATATCATGGATATGGTAAACATTTTTAATTAATGTATCGTCGAAAGCGAGCGTACTGCGAGAGATAACGACTGGTCTAGTCGAGGTGGGACAGGGGGTATGAGAAAACTCGTTATCGCGATATAGCTATGGGTTATATTATAATGGAGGAAGGTAATAAGGAAAAGTTGTAGCCACCGAGAGAAAGAGAGAGAGAGAGAGAGAGAGAGAGAGAGAGGTAAACGCTCGTGGTGCACCGATGTGTGCGGTGTTACGAGTTCCCATTTATACCCCGTGCCCGGAAACCAGGTTCTCCACATCGTCTCCCATCTCGTTCAGTGCTCGTTCACAGACACCAACCGCAGTGTCAGTTATATCAGAAGTCGTTACTATATCCCGGCCTATGCGTGTATTTATTAGAGCCAACACGCCTCGCGTTGCATCGTGTGCTATAAAACGACCTGTCCTATTCCCCTCTTCCCTTCCCCCCGCCCTGCCCGGCCCTCCCCCCTTCCTACCCCTCACCATCATCATTCGTGGATGTGGTACTCGTGAGGTATTTAATGTTCCACACAACCGATGACGACGTTGCGGTCAATGTTAGCGACATGTATTTCAAGATGGTCGCTCTCGCACGCTCTCGGGGTTGATAACGTTGAGCCGTTGCGACCAACGGGGCGGAACGTATGGGTGATTGAACCTTTTAAATGTTCCGTGACACGTATATACTCTCGTACGTACGTAAGAAAGAGGTAAAATATTGAAAAGCGCAGTGAAAGATGCCTATAAAAAAGCTTTTAAAGATTTTAACGGCATCCACCCCATGGTGTATTCCATTTCTATGTTGTCCCGGTAAATACTTTAAGGTACGTTTATAATTTATTTATTCGATCCGAAAGCCCATTTAGAGATAAAGACTCACCGGAGTATTTCGTCGATAATAGCCCGTAAGCGGAGGTTTTAATAATTTTTACGGCGTACGCCTCGTCGTCTAAACGAGCGTTGCCCGCATTGTTATTAAAAACGCAAAAGAGTCTCTCGAAGAGAAACGCGAATGCGATTTTTTTCTAGCCTCGGTATCGAGCCGAGATCAATTTGAGTATCGACGAGAGACGAAAGAAGAATTAAAGGAGTGACACTTCTACAAATTAAGAAATATTTATTCAAAACGATAATGGCAAAGAGTTATAAATTTATTTTTTATCCAACATCCGTGATATTTATTTATTCCAACGTGAAAAACTACATTTCGTCCGTTCGACCCTTCGGAGCTTTTCTAATCTGTCGATCACCCTCGCCCGGTGAGCAACTTAAAGCTTCGATACGAAACATATAGAGGAAGCCCGGAAGACCCAATAAGACATCTGATTTAAACTTCCTCCGTAACTTATATACGTATCTCTCTCTCTCTCTCTCTCTCTCTCTCTCTCTCTCTGTCTCTCTCTCTCTCTCTCTCTCTCTCTCTCGACTCGTCTTTCTCCGATCGACCGAGTTCTCGTTCGACGTTGATCTGGCCCAAGAGCAAAAAAAAGAAAAAAGAAAGAGAGAAACGAGCGCGCGTTTATCTCAAAGTGGAATGCGAGAATCCTGTCATGCGAGGAAAGGAGAAATGTCGTGTGCCTCTTGTAATATACGTGTGGATGTTGCTACGTGGTAAATGGTCTGCGGTTAGTGTTACGGTTACGGTTACGATGGATTAAATAAAACAGAGCGAGAGAGACGCAGAGGCGACTACGACTATACGATAAACGCGCGCGCGCGCGTATGTGTGTGTGTATGTATGTGTGTGTGTATGTATGTGTGTGTGTGTGTGTGAGAGAGAGAGAGAGAGATAGAGAGGGGGTGGAGGGGGAGACAGCTAGGAATATTCCGTGTCGCGCGTGAACCGTCGAGAGAGCGAGAGACGAAGAGAGACAGAGAGAAAGCTCTATCCGTTGATCGATAGGGTATAACCACCGCCGTGCTGGTTCTCTCCTCCCGCTTTCCCGTACCCAATACCACCGACGCTCTGGGATATTCGTCGTTGCATAGCCAAACGCTCTCGTCTCTCTCTCTCTCTCTCTCTCTCCCTCCCTCCGTCCCTTCCTCCCTCTCTATCACTCTCTCTCCCTCTCTTGTCTCTCTTGTCTCTCGTCTCTCTATTCTCGCCTCGTCAACGGGGCCTGTCCAACCAACGGGCAAGCATAATATCTGAAACACTGACCGGCAAAATAATACAGTGCCGGGTGGTATAATGTTACAGCGATATCCTTCTCTCTCGCTAACCCGTTACTCTTACGCCAGCCACTATAGCGAAACGGGTACAGCCCGTGTGTTTATTTTTTATCCGTTCGATGCTTTACGGGTTGTTTATTTTTTATCCGCGAGACATCCAGCTTTATAGGCTTTTTATCTAATTCGCGTCTGCGAGATATATCGCTTTATGGGTATAAAACATTATTTCTCTTTCACCGAGCGGACATCTTACATGGGTGAAAGTTTATTTTATCCGGGAGACATCACGATTTTACAGTATTTATTTTTTTATCGTGGTATTTTCAATTTTTTTTCGTTATTTGCCGTTTTACGTTGGTTCGCGCGCGACGTTCATTTTCATTTTATGACTGAGAACAGCAGTTTTCTTGCTAGGAAAAACGTCTGATTTGCATATATTTGCCTCTCTAAGCGAGTCAGATGGGTGAAACTTTCGCGCTACGACACCGCGGGTATCGCGACGAGATCACGAATTCAGTACTTTTCGAAAAGTCTTCGCCAGCTTCTAACGGCACTGCAACTTTCCACGGAAATTCAAGAATTCAAATGTAATCGGCCGCGTGATATCGGCCTTGTTGTCGGTGGCTTGTCTCGTGGTTGCACCGCGAGAGAATATTATAGCGCCTCGGTCTACGCCAACCTCGAACCAAACTCTAATCAACCCTTATTCAATATTCAAATGAGACTCGGTAGAGATTCCTTCCATCCACTTTGATAATACAACTCCATTAACGACTCTCCCGAGTATCATCTTTCGTTGTCTACTTCGCTTTCTCATTAACTAATCTTCCTTGCCATTATTCCATTAAACGAAACATCTTCCGCGATATTCGAAAGTTGTCACAGGAATTTATCGAACCGCAATGCGAGTTTTTGCCAATTTTCACCCATCTTTACACTTCACGCTTCTTCGATAACTAAAGCTTTTGATCGTTTCTTTCCCTCTTTTGGGTATTTCTTATGGGTAAAAAAATAAACACTAAAAAAAGAATCAGGAAATTTATATCTTTTTATCTTAAACTGATTGGATTTATGTATCCTCTTAAGGTATAGGGTTTCGGCGATGGGGTGGAATCATACACATCGGTAACTCTGTAGTTTAAAAAAGAAAATTACCGGAACCGAAAATAAAACATTATTTTTGTATGCCAACTTGGGGGATCTATTTTGGTTCCGATATATTGGAAAAGCGACGTTACGTGTGTACATGTAGGCTAGAATCGTCCGCATCAATATCGAATTACTCCATCGAACATTCGGTGAACCTACTTTTTTCCGCGATGATTAGAGTCCTCAATATCTCACCGTACCATGTAGCACTTTTGTAGTACTTTCTCTATCTCCGATCGCTCGTTGTGTGATAAATTGAGGTCGCTCTTTCTCTCTCGAGTGTCGTGTTAAAAAAACGAATTTTAACAACGCGTTCGTCATCCTCCGATGTCCGGCGATATTTACACTGTAAAATTTTGTCGCCTTAAAATATTTATAAAAAAACAGCAAAAATCCATTTCATTTTTAATTTTAGTTCCATCGGCCGCTTCTTGCTTCCAAAATTTCGATAAAAACAATTGCCACCGACTGCTCTTACATAGGTAACCTCGAGGTACCGTGAAACCTACTCGGTCGGTAACGCAAACTCCATTCTACCGTCCTCCGGGACATATGTCCCGTAGGAGAACAAAAATTACAAACGCCACCTAGTATTTGCCCAGTTCGATGTTCTCGTTTTCATCCCCGAACTATAAACCATTTGGGGGAAAAATCAACCAAAAAAATCGGAACAGGAAAAAAAGACCATCATCCCTCCGGCACTCGTGCCAGCCCTATCGGCATTCACACCGAGCTTGAAGGACACTTTATTGTAGGTCATGAAACTCTTTTCAGTATCCTCTCCATTATTCCCAAATTCACAAACGCCGAACACTCTTCACAAAAGCGCGAGCCCGGCTGTGAGACTTTGAAATCTCGACAAGCCAACCTTCCGTCCATCGATCCTTCCTGATTCTATCCAATGACCTGCCTACACCGCCATCGAACCCCAAAGAAAAACGAAAGAATGAAAGAAAAAACGATTTCTCAGCGATCGCTATGTCCTCAAATTCGCTTACCGCCTTCCCGCCTATTTTTCTACCTTGAGCCCCCCACCCCCCCGCACACTTTTACACGTATGAGCGAAAGGAAAAAGGAAAAAGAAAGAATGACAATATCTACCGTTGTACATTGATCATCCGTGAGCCATCCCGCATCTCTCTGTCCCACGCCATGCGTGAGTTTATGCTACTCGCATAATGTCCCTCCGACAATCCATACTGTGTATGACGAGGAGAGATCATTCTTTAGGCCTACTTTTACCCCACGAATGCGCGCGCTGTCTATCCCAGCGCGACCCTCGCTCCACAAAACCCCCTCGACTTATCGCCCGCATATCATTCAGTTACAGTAATGGCAATCTCTTCCACATTCATGGGCCTTTGCTCCGGCTCTCTATACACAATCTCCTCCTTTTCGTTCGATCAAAGCCGCGAAGAGATAGAGACAGAGAGAGAGTGTGTGTGAGAGAGAGAGAGAGAAAGGTGGCTGGCGATGGCGTGTCGTTGGGGAAAAGAGGGGTTGTATCCCTCTTACCCCCACTTCTCCCGTATAAACGGCTCGAGTCGTGTTCATTGTGTTTATACTGTACACATCTCCTCTCGATGAGGCTCAGACTTATCCAACCTCCTGGCTTTCCCATACGTACGCGTGCCGTGTGTTACACACGTGACGTACGTGTGAAAGATAGAAAACTCAGCAGCAAGCTCGGAAACAACCTGATACACGTATGAGAGCCAAGCTTGGGTAATATACGTATATAGATATAGAGGGCATAGGCAGTCAGGCCAACATGTGAGCGAGCCCAGCGAGCGGGCAAGGGTGTGACAGATTTCACGGGACGTCGAGCTAACGAAAAACTAGTCGGCTGTGAGGTGAGAGGGCAGAGACACCCTATCCGGGCTTGTATACCTCGGCCTCTCTCTCTTTCTCTCTCTGCCTCTCTCTCTCTCTCTCCCTCTCTCTCTCTCTATCGAACAACGCTCGCGCTATCACTACCGGTCCCTCTCTCTCTCTCTCGCTCCATCTCCCTCCTCCTGCTTTCCATCTCTACTTGGTGGTACACGCTCTCGTCATGGCGCAAACCACCACCGGTACACAACGTTATAAGCTACGATAGAGAGAGGTTGAGGGAGAGAGAGAGAAGAAGAGAGAAAGCTAGCTACCTCGTGCATGCATCCCTCCGAACAGCGGGGCAGCTTTCTCGCAAACCCGACGACTCCTTTACCGTACGTTATATTAACGGGTATATAGCCTGGTACGTGTATCGATACCGCATTCTCTCCGTCTGTGTGCATGGCATACCGTTCCACAATTCGCGGCTTATGCATACCTCTCTCTCTCGCTCTCGGGTGTGTGTGTGCGTCCGTGTGTGTTAGTGTGTTAGCTCGCATATATTTATATATATGTAGGTAATTCTGAGGCTAGGTACACCCAGGCCAGGACGCGTATGGCCATTCGATCGACAGCACATTGCGAGAGCATGGAGTATCGAGTGTGTAGGTATAGAGGGGTTTACGTACAACGAGAGAACAACGACATAGCAGGAATGCTTCTCACAATCGTTTGTGTGGTAAAGATATGTGTGCCTGCGGTAGCTCATGCATTCATGACTCTCCTCCTACCCCGCCTCCCTCTCTTCTCTTTCTTTCTCTCTCTCGTTCTTTCTTCGTTATAAGTACGTTAAAGTGGTATACTTTATGCGAAATAATACATCCAATGTATTCTGAAATCGGATCTCACTCATCAGAGGTAGGCACACATCGCTTGAAATCGGTCGGCTCTCTACGACTTTCGATTAAACTTTCACCCCTCACCTTCGACAGCTATCCCGTAGCGTCCTCCGCTTGTCAGACACCCCCCCCCCCTTCCCCACTCACCGAAACGCTTCGCACGGTACATTGTACCTTGTGTACATAGAGGAAATAGAGACGGCGGAGATGATTCGACGAATGGAATTTCCGTAATTGCGCGGAACCGATTACCGAGGATAATCCAGGCCGCCGCCCAATGGATTTTCAAGTGCCGGCAGAGATTGGCACCACGATTCCGAAGTGCTCTTGATTTATCGCGATGCTACGGTCTCATCGTTTGCTCGCGCGCCCTCTCTCACTCTCTCTCTCTCCTACCCTCTACCTCTCTCTCGTTGGCCCTCGAGTTTCTCACTTTGACCCCTGCGCCCTCTAGCGGTAGGTTTCTTCTTACTCTTGTTTCATTCTGATCCCACTTGGACGTATATATACGTCTCTTCAGCCCCTGGATAACGTGCTAGGAGGGGAATCACCCTCTCCGTATTCGATGAGCCAAGAGCGAGAAGAGAGATAAACGATGGGAACGAAACGACCAGGGGTCCGATAATTGAGAGACCCTGGCGACCGCAACGAGCTACCTGTAGAGAGAACTCACTCCGTCTCTCCCTTTCTCGCTCTCTCTCGGTCTCTCTCTCTCCAATCCTCTCTCTCGATCTCTCTCTCTCTCTCTCTCTCTCTCTCTCTTTCTCCACAGTCACACTTTTGCCAGTGGCACACAAAATGAGAGAGATAGAGATTGTGATTATCAGATGAAGAATGATACTCCATGTTAACACATCTACTTTAATAACCGATAGGTACTCTCTCCAAGGCTCTTTCTTTTAAGACTCTCGCTTACCAAACAAATATAGGATCTCCAGTGCCAGATTTTTACCCAGCCAATTGACCTTACCCACTTTTCTTTGCGTAGGCCAACTCCTCGTCTTCTTTTTTTCCTTTTTATTTTTCCACTTCTCGCTTTCCCCTCGACGCACCCTACAACGTCGATCATCTTCCGTCGTATCGAACGAATCGTAAAAAAATTTCAATCTTCGCCCGACCAAAGAAACGTTTCGAAAACTTGTTTTATACCAAGAGAATCAAGCTCGCAATTTACACCGTTACGTTCACCCCGAGGCATAGTCCGTACTTCCCTTAGATCCACGTCTCGAATATCTTTCACGTCCGAGACACAACTCCAAGACGCATCGACGATCTCGTTCCATCATAAACTTTCCGAGTGTTCGTGCAAACTTTCCGCGCTTTACTGTTACAGTTTGTCGATAGTACCGAGAATAGCGTTGGGACTAGGAAGAAAAAAAGTTTCAGCGCACGTAAATCTTCCGAGAGCGCAACGAGGCGTCGTGATTTTGTCGATAAAATAAAATCAGTCGCCTGACGGTGTATCCCGAGTACCGGATGACGTGTAGCGTACCGAACTTATTACACACCAAGATTATCAATTACTCTTTGATTCCGAGCGACGGACGCGATCATTTATACGAGTGATAATGGGGGATGAGAGCAGTCGAGTCAATTTTCGAGATAGCGTGCTGCTTTACGGGCATCAGCAGTGGATCATGGTTTGGTACGGAGATGAATCTCTCACGCTCTCTCTCTCTCTCTCGTATCCATTCATGTAGATCGTGACATTATTCTAGTGAGATTGACGTCACTGGGAGCGTTAATATTCAAAACATTGTAAGCCCCGGCTTGTATACGCCTCGTACACTATTAGTCGTCAGTGACAGTGCAAGAGAGAGAGAGAGAGCGAGAGACCGAGAGTGAGAGACAAAGAGGGAGGAAGAGAAGGATGTTGTGTGCGAATTCGGACTCTGCGTCCGGAGGGCATGTGTCTCAACCCCGTTGTCCACGTAGCTGTAGCCAGCATCCGGAGCTATAGCCAGCTTTATCACGCGCGCTCTCGCTGCTCGTATCGTGACCTTATACCCCCTCAACAAGCCCTCCCGCAAGGATGTACTATAGCTCGTCCTAGCCTATAATACTACACGAGATTCTCGCATCTGGTACAGCCGCTGGAAGGATAACAGGCATAATATA
The DNA here is from genome assembly GCA_964017225.1 of Netelia inedita. Classification (NCBI taxonomy): domain Eukaryota; kingdom Metazoa; phylum Arthropoda; class Insecta; order Hymenoptera; family Ichneumonidae; genus Netelia; species Netelia inedita. Next base: position 35,963,299 of record OZ024920.1, on the reverse strand, counting down.
TTTAGGGCGATGATCCAATGGTAGCCTGCGGCCAGCTGAAGATCATACTCTTACCTATACGTTGTTACCCTGAACTCTCTCACACTCCCCTCATCTAAACGGATCATTTTAACTTTTATGAATTTTCGTTCGAGCTTTCCCTCCTTCTTACGAACTTTTCATCTTGTAACAATCCAACGAGAATTACGAGAAAGTCTGCACGGGCACACGCAGTGAAAAATATTAAAAACTTATCTTTAGCAACGTTTTACGCACGCTCGAAGTGAAAGTTTTACGATATCGAAGTAATTTCTGAGAAGCGATCGTACCTAAGTTAAAAGAGAAAAAAGAAATCCGTCATAGCGAAAATACCGAGAACGTTGATATTCGAAAATATGAACGGTAAAATGGTGATAACTACTTAGTTCAATTAAAATTTGTTCGGTAAATTTACCGATTGATCGTTCTTTTTTTTTATTATCTATAAATCGTTCTCGTGAAATATCGCACTCGTCAGAAACTTCTGGCGATTGTACTCGGGATCCCTGGTTGAACGACTTTCAAATTTATTCGATTTAATTTGAAACTTCTGTCAGGAAATATTGGAAATTTCGAACTTAGCGTCAATTATTCTTCAATTTAACTTTTGACTGGGAATGTTTGCGTGAAATAATGCACGGGCAATCCTCTAAGAGCGACGAAGTAGAAATGTTGTGCGTTTGACGTTAAATTAAAATTAACAGTTTATAACCTTTTTTGCCGTACTAGCGTTTTAAGCCGTAAAAATAAAGTTTATCTTACCCCGGTGGACGAATAACGTGAAGAATTTTCCGACAACCAGTGCGGGTAGTAAAAAAAAATAACTTTTTCCGGAGCACGATGAAAAACTTCTCTCTGATCTATAAAACTTATTTAATTTTAATTTATTTTATATTTTTTTATTATATACAATATAATAAAACAAAAGTGTAATTAAGGATTTAACGTTGTTACGAGGAAACTCCGGTGTTCCCGCTCGTCAATTAACACGTTTTAAACTATTTTTTCTTTCTTCCTTTAACTTTACCTCGCGACTCGACAGTCGCGATAGAATAAAATCTTTTTCCAGCGATATAATAGACGCCCGTGAATTCAGCCGTATATGCAAATTAGCAGTCGACGAAACGCACCGGGAGGGTATTTTCACATCGTCTCGGTTTTATTATTCTACTCACTGACGCTTGAGCGATCGGCGAATCCCCCGGTGTTCCCTCGCATTTGTTCTGGCTGTCAGCGTTCTCGTGGTCGGTCTGAAATCGCAGAGCGGTAATATCGAGCGTTCTCGTGCACTTTTCGAGGAGATTTTTCGGACAGTCCATTTTTCATCGCCCGCACCCAGGAAACAGCACATGAGAGAAAGAGATAGAGAGAGAGAGAGGGAGGGAGAGAGGACAACCCCCGTGAAAAGCTCGGGCACGTTAATTAATAATTATATCATAGGTGCAAAGCGGTAAATCTCTTGCTCGTAATCCTGTTTAATTGCCTCTTCCTGTTTTACCACAAAAAATCCTAAAAACTGTATATCGTAGCAACGTGAATACCCGACTATCGTTATTAACATAAACGCAAATTTTCCATTAATTTTCGCTTAATTGAAAATTCTCAAGGATCATTTCAATTTTCGGACCGATTCATTGATATCGCGAACATAGACTACATTTATACGTAAAATATGACAAAGAGGCGTTTTGGGATCCGGGAAGGGTTGAAAAGATCGTCGTTGACGGCGAAAAAAAAGCGAGGGAGGAAATTGCTCGAAACACGAAGAATAGGGTTGCCTACCGGTAGGAGGCAAGGGTATAATGTTCGATAAAGGAGAGGTGAGGAAGGGAAGTGAGAGAAAGAGAGAGAACAAAAAAAGACAAAGTTGTCTCGGGACGCTCGAGGGAAAGTTTGGAATTGCCGGGGGGCTCGAGTTTTCTCGTTAAAAGACGCGGTCGGATAGCGCGAGAGGCGCGCCGTACAGAAGAAGGAAAGAATCTGCCCTCGTCTTCTGTCCCATCACCTGCGTCTTGACCGAAAGAAGATAGAGGAGCGAGTGAGACGAAGATAGAATGAGAGCGAAAACGAGAGTTTCACTTCTACGTTTCTCGCGCTGAGAGTGCCGTTTTTTCAACGAGAATATAAGAATTATCGCCCAATGAAGATAAGGAGCTGCAGAGGACGAAGGAGTTTGGCCTTCTGTACAAACTCTCTTTCTTTCCCTCTCTCTCTCTTCGCGAGAACAAAAGCGATCCTGTACCTAGGGAAGAACGGTGTAGAGTGGGGTTGGGAAGAGCCAAAGGGTGCTTTTAGCAGAGGGGGTGGAGAAGTGGGCAAATGGGAAAAGGAGGCGAGAGAGAGAGAGAGGGTGGGTCATTAGGCTGTAAAGTAAAATCGTTACAGGTACAACGAGGAGAAAAGCCATTATATTAGAACAAGATTGTCGTTTTCTTTGGCTCCCTCGAGATTTGCGACGCTCGTTTTGCCATCCCGACCATTATCGTCCTACTTTTGCTGCTTCGTGATCGCTCTCGACTCCGACGCAAACTGGGTCCAGGCAGGGAAGATATACGTAACTTGTAAGAGGGGGGTATAAAGCTCAGAAGGTAGCGAGAAGAGCAGAGATTCCACGCTAATGTCTGACAGATCCGATGGGAATGACGCACTGCCACGCCAACCGAGTGGACGATGGAGTTGAGACAACCGACGGGGATCGCGGATGAGCCCCGTGTATCTATCTTCATCCCCACAACTACACGTACAGAATGACGATAGATAGATAGATGGAGAGAAAGTGAGAGAGAGAGGGAGACGACCCAGATGAGCCAATCCAAAGCTTCCATTTCCTCACCGCTCATCCCTATACACGTAAAGGGAATCTCACACAAACACTCGACGGTGAAATCGAGCGAGAGGAAGAAGCAGGAGAGGCACTCGGCCCTTGACAAATACGATTATCCGTCTCCGGCATTGGCCGAGTTCAACCGACGACAGAAGCACGTACGGCAGAGACGAGGGATTCCTGCACCCGTGGCTCTCTCTCTCCCTCTCTGTAAAGCATCCAGACTACTCTGCAAGCTCCTCCGGATTGTTGCTTCGAGAAGAGACGCTTCGACACTCTATTCTTGATGCCGCTACTCACGACTCCTGGACCACCCGCCAGCTGGTTGACGTCGTCACGACGCCCACCACCTCTAACGGCTTGTCTTGCCCGACTGTCTCAGGAAATGTGTCCCCGATCGGCGATCAATTGCAATTCAACTTCTCAATAAGTCAAAAGCACCGTTTCGCTTATCACGCGGCGTACACTACGAATCATTGGTTTTTCGACAAGTACCGCGAGACATCTACTCGATACTTTGATATAGACGTTCTTTGTTTATTTGATCGACGGTTTAATCAATGTTTAGATTGTTGCTAAATAAATGAATATACGTGGCAAATTTTGTATTCAAATCGTTTTTTCACAACTTTGGGTTCTCTCGTTGAGAAAAAAATATCCCGGGCCATATGTCATCTTTATTAATCTCGTAGGAAATCCTCGACTTGTGACAGATGGAGTTGCTGCATATAAAGTCGTTCCGTATTTTCTACTCTCTCGCTCTCTCTCTCTCTCTCTCTTTATATCTCTCATTTCCATTTTCTACCTTTTTCATCCACGTCTAGATATATCTTGCTTTGCGAAGAAAAGGCCGCCCGGAGGATTGGCGTCACCGGTATATACGTATAAAATCCTCCTTTCACATGCGAGCAAACTGCTGATTTCATCGAGTCACACGTGGTGCACATATATCGGAAACATAAACCAAGGGAGATGCATCGCGGACGGGAGGAGGTTACGCGCGGTCAGAGACCATGGAAATAAACGAGTTATTCGCCGGGGGTATAAATGGGAAACGGCAGTCGAGTCGGGTCGCGTTCGGATTTTTCACACTGACACATAATCAATCAATCCTCGCCCTATTGATAGTCTGATCAGCGTCGACCTCATTGCGAATGTGCGAGAGCGATTTTTTTTCTCGTTTGCCACGAATTTCCTTTTTTTATTTGTTTTTTTTTCCCTCGAGTCGCGCTACCAACGTTCGTTCGGTGGTTTTGCTTTCCTCGCCGCATTACCACGCGTCAGCTCTAGTACGTAGACGCCACCGCATCAGGCGCTTCACTCGCAGCCCTCGCTGTCTCTCTCTCGCTCTCTAGTGCGCGCGTACCATCGCGCTCCTTCTCTTCTTTTCCCTCTCTTTTGCTCTTCCAACGCTCTACCGGTACAGCCTCTTCGCAAAGAGCCCGCGTAACGCGAGCTCTTTCGGGGCTTTACTCCGATAATTGTACATCTACATTCACCCCGGGATAACCCGTGTCTATACGTATATAGTATATAAACGTGAATTTCGCGTAGATGGCCCGACTACTACCACGGGTTCCCGGCTGCATCGGCGCATGCACTGAGAGAGCCAGCGAACGTACCCTCTCGCCTCTCGGTCGACCATCGCGCCGATATAGAAAGATAGGAAATGACGCGATTATTCCATTAACGGTGTGTTCGCGACGAGAGAGAGAGAGAGACAGACAGACAGAGAGGGAGGGACACGGAGAGAGAGAGAGTGAGTGAGAGAAAGAGGGAGGGAGAAAGGCGAGGCGGACGAATTGGACGGGGCTTGGGGCCCATTTGCGAACTCGGGGCAAAACTGGGCAACCTGTCGAGCGACGTTTATCAGGTCGTACTCTTATCGTTTTATGACCGTTTTATCCAAACGGGCTATCGTGTATTCGATTATGTACAATTTTACTCTCGACCACCGTACACTCCTTCTCTCTCTCCTTTCTTTCTTCACCTCCTCCCCCTGATTAATTTCCAAACTCACTCTATTTTCTTCATCGCTAAGCGTTTATTCCGGTAGGCCATGCAACGTTGGCACTAAATTATCGCAAATCCGCCGACCTCGCTAAAAAAATTCCAGGCGGTTAAATCTTGTCTCCACGGTAAATACCGTTTGATCGCGTCCAGAAGTTTTTCCTAACGTATACAAATATTGGCAGGTCGTATTTTTTTTAAGTAATTTTTTTTTCAATCCCTTTTGACTTTTACCAAGAACCATCTTCTCGTAATCAATTTACGAGCAAAGAAATTACTTTTTTTACGACTGTATCGCATTAATGAGTTAAAATTTGACCGTATTACCAATGGAATTTTCGGTGCATCGATAGCTCGTATACCCCACGTATGCATGAGATGAACATCTAAATGGTCGTGGATGCCACAGTTCGTATCGTTAAACTCAAATTGCTCGATCTCTGGTTTACGATTTCTCTCTCTCTCCCTCTCTTCATACGGTATAACATGAGAGGATGAGTTGCGGCGTAGCCGAAGAGAAACCGTTGATATAGCTCTCCCGGCGCTACGTCTCGCCAATATCGGAGGTTCGTAAACGTCAGAGAGAACTTCGACTATGCGTGTTCATCGAGCGAGATAGGAGCATAGGTGCTAGACGGTACTCTCCCGTACATACGAATAGAGAGAGAGAGAGAGAGAGAGAGACAATCATCCGAAGCTCGAAACCCTTCGAAAAATTAATGACCACCCGATTAAATTATACGTACCGTTGCATCGTGATAAAAGCGATCTCCCTACCAAAACACCTCGATCTCACTGTTCGGGAAAAATCGTGGGCTTCGTAATGACGTTTCTCGTTACTCCCGCGAATCAACGAATTTACATTCGGAATTTGAAATTCTACCGAAAGAACCAAGTTCCGATCGACGCGCATTCAGCGACGCATCGAATCCGGTCTGATGCGACAAATTGAAGATTCAATTTCGCACAGTTTTCAATCGACGTTCGCGGCTGGACCAACGAGCCGATCATTTTTTTCCCTCTTTGCTCGACGGAAGCTTTTTTTTCATCGAGCACACCTAAAACTCACGTTCCTGAACCGCGTGCCACACTCCACATCCTTTCGGGACCGTGGTGCACAAAGCTATATATATATGTACACGCGCACACTCGGTATACAATTTGTTGGTGACCCGGGTTAATTGGTTTCTTTGTTTTTTCCTCGGTTTAGTTCGTCGGATTATTCGGGGTTTGGGACAATTAGTTTCCGTATGTTTCTTCGTTTCGTTTTTTTCTACCCCTTTTTTTTCTTTTTTTTTGTTAACGCGGGGATGAACAAGAGGAGCAGATCGCTTCGACGCTGACGACGACAATGACGAAAACTGCTCTGGGGACGTGGACAAAAAATGAGAGTGAGCCACGGTGCTTTTATCATAGAGTGCGAGGATAAACGAAAGAGAGAGAGAGAGAGAGAGAAAGGAAAGGGGTGATAGCCAGGGGAGAAACGAGCGAGAGAGACATTTTATACGTGTGCGTGTGTCTCTGTATGTGTATGAGGTAGTGGAATTGTGGCGGGGCGTTTGGCGCTCTCGGCGCCCTCCTCACGCTCATGGGGGTTGAAAGGAGAGGGCTCTCGGGCCGTTCGGGGTGCGGAGCCCGAGCAGTCAGTGCGCGGCGAGGCGCGCCAGCTGCCGCACGTCATGATTCTACCCCAGGTGAGCGAGAATGACAATCTGTGTACACCGATAGAAAGAAACAACACGAAAAAAAAACAAATATATACCAAAAAAACAACGACACCCACAAAAAGTAAACATTGTAGATTTTGTCTCGAAACAGAAAAGAAAAGAAAACGAAACACACCGACACTCGAGTACGAACCCCTAGTTCTTCCGCTATGGAGTGCACAACCTCTTTCGGCCATTTACACTCCCTCTCATTCACACCCCCGTCCCCCTTCTACCCTTTTAAACTCTATTTAAGAACTCCACCCTTGTAGCCTCGTTTGAAATTTTTAATTCACACATTTGATTTATTTAACCATTTTCTTTGCCCACCTTTTGATTAATTAATAAATTTAATTAATTTCGCTTTTTGCTGTTGTTGTTGCTGTTGTTCCTAGTTCACCCATGCGAGGGAAATAACGTGCGCGCATGCACTAGATAATTTCCTTTGTACAATGACCACTAAAATTTACGGTTCTCTTGTCACGAACGAACACGATAAACCTCCCACCTGCGTCCACCAATTCATCGAACTAAATCTATTTATCGCTCATACATTCTCTATTGTTACCGAGCCTTTTACTACGTTCGTTGAGTCGATAGAAAATATATAATATACGCAACGCGTACATTGTCATCGTGGATGAAACAATTCGCTTCGCTTCGGGCATTGTTCTTTCCGCGTACGCCCCGATTGAAATTGTTCACAAAACCCGTAATCACCGATCCATCCAATAACGTTAATCCTCTATCTCCCATCGAATTTATCTTGTTTGCCGTACGACCACGGATCACGTAATCAGTAATTATCGAAATTATCAATCGCATCGCGAAATCCTCGCTCGCACCTCTCGAGATTATTTTCCGACAATGTTTTCGCTTTTCATGTCTTTAAAACTCTTTTATCCATTTATTTCTGAAATTTTTATTTAATATAGTTCTTTATCCTCACGACAAATCGGCAGGGTGATAAACGCGCCGAGGTTTGAAGAAACTCGATGCAACGATCCGGAACACGGGCCTTCGACGAAGTGATTGTGCGCGACGTAGCTCGACACTTACGACGAAAATCCTACAAACGTCATCGACGCTATCGTTATATCCGTTAATTTCACGAAGTTCTTAGGAATACGGGGACATAATTACGAACGTACAGTGCGATAATACGTAGAGTAATTTAGTAAGTTTTCGTGTTATATTGCACGATTACGTTTCGCGAATTAAGTTCGTGGAATTTGGTAACTTAAGACCGCGCGAAGGATAGTCGGTAATGGGAGATCGTCCCTTCTCGTTGTTTCTATCGCGTGTCTTTCATCAATCTATCGTATCGTACCTTTAGCGTCTTTTTCTTCATCAATTATAACGAGACTCGGACGCGAACAAGAGAGAAAGAGAGCTATGAAAAAGAGGAACGAGGGAAAAATGCGGACTAAGCGTTTTCTTCCTTCCACGAACAAGTGGAATGCCGGGAATGGAAAGAGGTGTCGGGGGGTCGTGAGAGAATTCGCAACAGGTTCTGTCGGAGGAAGACACGAAACATTTTCCAGGGATCATGTTACATTGTACTTCCACCCTCTCTCACTCTCTCTTACTCGTCCTCTCTCACTCCCGTTCGCTCGAAACTTTGACTTCCAGGTGTACACGCCTTTGGCGATATTAACTTTACTGCAATTTCTCCTCGCGCCACGATCCACCTAACCAAGAGAGTTTCGACCTTCACCGACACTTTTCTCAACCGACAAAAATTCACCGTGCAACATTTTTTTTTCCTCGAGAGGATTTCCGGTCACCGTGCGGCACTCGAACGATATCGGGCGGGAGTGGGTCGGTGTAATTTTCTCAAAGTGTTTTTTTTCCAACGGGGTAGTGCGCACGAAGAAAAAGAAATAATTTTTCTTTCGTTCCGCCACCCCGAGGCCGCCGTCGAGGGGACGAAAGTGCGCGGCACGCGTTAAGAAAATTAATTTGAAAATCCGTGACGAATTTTTCATCCTCTATACACACACTTATACATACACAAATGTTTACAGAAAAAGGTGCAATGTGTGTGTGTGTATGTGTGTGTGTGCGTGTGTTGGAGAACGGTGCCGGTCTTTCGCTCCCCACGGCTCTTGGGGGGGAATCGATGCACACTACTCGTCGCCATTTTGAAAAAGAACATTTTGCCTCTACGCGCGCGTGAGTATCGGATCTACACACACCTTGGATAGCCTGCGAGAGAATGAGCCAGGTAGACAGACAAAAGAGAAAGAGAGAGGGAGAGAGAGAAAGAGTGAGAGAAAGACCGGTGATAGCCCTTTTTCTAATTAAATGAATTCATCCGCGTGTTCGTGCGATTATATCGGCCAGCCGTGTGATTACCTCTCTGCATATGGACAGATATATAGATCGATATACATATATATATATACATATCGATCTATATATAGACGTGGATATGTCTTGCTACAGAAATGCCTATATGCATCTACCCGGAGATATAGAGATACGCGTATCTCTATATTTATGTGAAAATTGCAGCATGCCTCGCCTAAATCGAAAATTCTCTATAGTCTCCGGTTTTCATAGCTACACGTAGGTATATAGAAGCCAATCGCACGAAATGCGCCATAACCACCGGGTGGACGATAACATTTTGCACGCAACACACGGAAATATCGACGTTACACGTAATAACGAGATTCACCGACTTTTTAGCTCGCGGCACTTTTCTTCTTCCTTCGTTCATCTCGTTTATACTTGTTTTTTTAGATTTTCTTTTTTTTTTCTAGTATTTTCGTACATCCCAGAAAATGGCTCTCGATCGGAAGCTCTCGAAGTCTGGTAGAGAGGACATTACCGCGCGATGTTACGCGCGACAATGGGGAAAATATCGTTACATCGTGTCCTACGTGGACGAAAGATCTACATCGTTTTCTCGTGGAAACGATCACCGGGAATATCAGGGTTTTAGCGAAAGACCACCGTATATTATAAATATATATTGCTCGATATGTTCGCGGTTGGATCTCGATTCCCATTTCACGGCACGTGCTGTGATATTTCATTTCTTCCCAACGCTTATTTCCTCTTCCTGCGGCGGCGAGACGTCTTTTTTCGTTCTCCATCACTTCTCTCTCTTTCTCTCGAGCTTTCTCTTTCTTTCTTGGCTGCGCACCACTTGGTATAACTTTTGTCTTCCACGTTACGATTCTCAGTTCCATCCCCCGTGATCGTCTTCCCCCCTTCTTCTCGACTACTTCATTTTTGGCACGCTCCCCCCATCCACCCCCCGGACCCGGGCTCTGTCCCGTGTGTCTTTATATATCGCCAAAGGATCTCAGGAATTGCTCGCTCACGGCTTTCCCTCTCCCGTGCGCTTTTCTTGACGGAAAAAACCCATCTACACCCTAGAGAGCGATAAACGAGCTCGAGAACTAGGCAGAGCGCGAGCTACGTTCGCACGAACTCGCACAAAACATCACCCTCCCTTAATATATATATATATATATAGGATATGTATTGAACTTTTGGTTCAACTATTACAAGACCCCGGGGCTGCCGCGGGCAATCGAGGCACGACTCTCGCCCTTCTTGCCCGTTCGGAATTTCGCCGCTTTTGCTACGTTAACCCCGAATGGATAAAATATCCGCCAATTTTGTCACTCTCATGCGGAAAATCACGAAACACGATTCTTCTGTATGATTGATTTTGCGTTCGAACTCTCGAAACTATTGACCTTACAATTTTCCACAATCGCGCGAATCGAGGATGAAGAAGAGAAAAAAAGCAAAGAAATCAATCCACCAGTTTCCTGAGACTCGACGCGCGACCCACGATTCGTAGTCTCTCCCTCTCCCTCTCTCACTCTCTCTTCCTCTAACTTCCATACAATGGAAATTTATGTTCGACGGATAGACTTTGAAAATTCAACTTCGGCTCTCGATCTATCGACGAAACCCTAGGATTACCGCGATAAGCGTAGGGGAGGATCGTGTGCATTCCGTTCGTTCGAACCCTCTTATATGGAAGAGGGTGACGTATATATATATATATACGTTCCCGGAGATATAATATAACCGATAGCGCGGACTTGACAAATCTATCGGCACGTGTGTGGCTCACAAAACCTGCGAGCTTCGCATTCCATCGAAAGCACCGACAGTTTCGTGCATCACGAATTTATCCCCGTGAAATTGATCCGGACATATGGAGAGAGTGATGAGAACGAGACGAGTATGAGGGGGGGGGGGGGGGGGGGGGGAGAGAAAGAGGGATACGAACAGAGAGCCGGAAACTCGCGTTATGTCGGTGAATGAATTTCTGTTGTGGCGTGCCCACATTTTCGATAAATGTTATACGCGACCGATGTCTGACACGCGCGTTTCGTATACAAGGTACTTCTGGTATTCGCGTCTACATGCGTCATTTCCCGTTTATCTCTCTCGTCAAATTTCATATTATTTCGTGTATGGTGAAACGCAACCATATGTCGGAGCGGGAGGAACGATGGTCAGAAGAGAAATAGCTTTGATGCGGCGAAAAATATTCGGGAGAAAAATCTGCTGTTCCACGACGTAATGATGAAAAACTAGAAAAACTCCTCAGATTTCTACACTTTTCATGGTTGAAGGGATAAGATTTATTTTTATTTCTTGTACGAAAAATGGTAAAATAATATTTTGAAACGAGTTTCAACCTCGTTATTTTCAGGAAGAAAAAAAACATCACTTCGCGTTCTCGTATCGCGGTTGTTAACAATAGTGAGGGATGGTGTTAAAAATGTCGTACGTAATTCGAAAATAAATTCTTCGTGTAACGGAAGTCGCGTGATATTTGAAATTGGATATTTCCGTACGAGTGTATGAAAATCATTCGGCTTTGTTGGGCTTTATCGTCATTCGGCTTTATTATTATTATTATATATAAAATTGAATTTTACAATTTGGACAACGATGTAATTTAAATTTAATATTTTTTGCAATTACGTCGTCTTTCAAAATAAAAATAAAATTACGTGTAAAATAAAATACAAGGCTAAATTTTGAATAGACTGCAAGATCGAAAATGCTTGGTATTCGAATCGCACGAGAATGGGCGCTTCGGATTCTGTGCAATTTCGTTTACTATTTACTTCGGTAAACATAGCTCGCCCGGACTGAAATTCTCCACGTTCCTACGCTTAAACTTCGAAACCGTGAACTTCCACTTGGAGGTAATGTCTTTTAAACTCACCGAAAGATTTTCGTTAAATTCAACAAATTTCAAAGTCGCAAATACGATATAAAAAAAATGGTTAATTTCGTCATTCGTATCTCGAATTTTCTACTAGAATCAGAAAGGTTTTCCATGTTACGTCGTATATAACGTAGTGTCATACTTCAAAAGGTTATCGCGCGAAGCCAATCGTGACCGCGACAAAATTGATTTTGCGAAAGGAAGGAGGCAAAAAAACGTTACCGCGCCAATTAGGATTCGCGTTTCGTTTTCCCGTAGTCCGCACGCTTGTACAAAACATTTGTTTAACGAATTGTTCCATTAGCGAAATTCTCCGCGTTCTACCGCTAGCAGTCAATGGGCTTCGATAGACCGCAATTCTGCCATACTGCGCTAATTAAACTGTCCCGTACCGTCGCGACACCCTTCGAGCGCGACCGAGATAAAACCCCCAGGATTCGCCCCTTTTACCTCATATTTCTTATAAACGACCTTATTGCATAAAAAATCCGACTGTTTTAACGTCGATGGACGTAAACCGTCGCCATTATTTTTTAATTATCAACGAGCGCAAAAACGACGAGAGAAATGTTTCAAATTGCGTCGAGCCGTCGCAAACCCTTAAATTTCCCACGTCCGACTCGACGCGAATCGCAACCTTGATTGTACTTCGAAATCTGCGCTTTTATCGTTCTCGATACGAAGTAAAATTCATTGCTACCCCGTATATTATAATATATAGCGACAAGCTGTTTCCCGACGATGGACCGAAAGATTCTTAAAACTCATCGATTGAACACAGTCGTAAATGGCGGGATAACAATTTTGTAACGACCAAGTTCATCGAGTGGATGAGAGCTGTTAAAACCCGAAGTTTCATAGTTTTGTCGATTCGTGTCACATACATCTACTTCGTAGGCTCGAATAATACGCGCGCACGTTACTAACGTAGAAAGCGCGTAGATACATCCTTATTTCGTCGTGTATATACATATATCATTTATGACAAATGACGAGCAGCTACTCGGGGTACTTTTGATAAGTACTTTTTCAATTCTCGTAGCTACCGACTATTAAAGTAGTACTTAACCCCAGCGCATCACTCATCCCGGCCTCTCCCTCGTTGCAATATTCCTCGCGTATCTCTCCTTTTAAACTTGTATTTATCGTAGCTCCGCTCTGTGACTACGACTTTATCTATTTTTTGTCCCTGGTTGCTCCATGCCCTGCTCATCTACCTCCAGTGTAACGCATATATATACAAATATATCTGCGATCCCTCGAGGCGAGCGCTTATACGTATATACCGTCTTTGTAAAAACTCCGCCAGGTTTTTCTCCCTTCCTTGAGCCGTATTTTCAAGCGTTACGATTCCACAGTTGTTCTTTCCGGTATATAGGTACCGGACTGTAGGATGAAAAGGCTCGCTTTTGGTGCGAGCTATCGGTCCGAGTGCTGGCCTCTCTGTCGATACAATATCGTTCAATGGAATTGCGCTCCCTCTTTCTCTCTCTCTCTCTCTCTCTCTCTCTTTCTCTCATTCTCTCTGTATCTCTCTCGCGGATACGATAAAAGTTTCATTGCTCGCCTCCATTCGCATTCTTGATACGAACCTCAACTCCTCCAGGTTTATACCTATATATGTGTATATATATTACTAACATTGTGCTTTTTTCTGTATACCCAAACATCTTTATGAACATATAGATATATCGAACCGGACGCGTAACGCCTTCGAAATTCACTTCCAAAAAGAGAAAAAGCTTTCTGTTCTCCGTTGCACGGAACGGAATAAAACAGAGGGAAGCTTTGATCGTCCAGAGGCCCGTTGGATCGTAAATCACCCCCTCCGGGCATATGGCCCGGGGGTTGCGCGGGTGTGTGTAGCCACGAGAATGGGAAAAGAAATATCGAGCAATTTTTCGTTACCATCTCCGTTCTATATTCGAGCTCGGATAAATTACAAGCTTGTCTAAGCGAAATAAAGGACCAATCTTAATATCGTCGGAAGAAATACCGCGTTTTCGATCAAATTCAATTGTTTCCGTTATTTACCGCATTACGTCATCGTCAAGTATCTCATTTCGAACCTACAAAGTCCCGAGTCGCTCGTCGTTTCGGTATGAGTGAACTTCGTAGGTGTTACGAGTGTTTCGCACTCGGAACGGTCTTTACAACACGATCTTCTCGATGTTTGCGTTATGTACCAAGTTTCTTGCTATTTCGTCACTCGAGATTTGAGTTATGTCAGAAACAGTCGCGACCTCGCCGAATAGCTTTGGGGAAGTTGCATGCCACGGAGATATACCATCAAACGGGGTTACTTTGAACAGGTTTTGAAAGTTTTTTGTAACTAACTTTCTTTAACATCCTAATTTTCAACTTTTTTTTAACGCATTTCAACGCAAACGAAACTATTATTTTCTTATTGTACGAGAAATTACGATTGACATAGGCTCTCGGAGCTTCAGAAAAGATTAATATATACCGGAATGGAATATGGCCAATTTCGATGGGTTTCGCAATAGGTACCACCAAAAATGGACTTTTCCCGAGACTCTATCTCCGATCTCAATCGTTCTACAGAAAAGTTCACGAGTAACTTTCTGAAGAGCTCACCGAGCACTAGAGAACCAGCCAAGGAACATCTAGATAGCTCAGTTTTTGTGGACGTAGCGGCACTTCGAAAATCGCTATTTTCAGCGCCACATGTCTCTATACGTGAAAAAAATGGCCTAGGATGGGGTCAAATTTTTATTTGCTCCAAAACGTCTGTAAACCATCATATTCGTGTTACGCGGGAAATTTTCGATTTCGAACAGATCCAACAAAGTGTTCTTGGATGAAAAAAATGTTTGACCAGCCCCCCCCCCCCCGGAACCCCCAAAGTCAGGAAAGTAAATGACGAATATCGACTACCGGAATCTGGTGAAGGTCACCATTATAATCTCGATATATTGCAATTTACGGAAATATTCCGTTTTTCGACCTTCTCACCGCTGCGAACACATTTAAACCGTATTTTGGCGTTCTTTTCATGCAGCCCCAAAAACTATCAAAGCTACCCCTAATGTCAATGTAACCACGTTTTACGGTACGTCGACCATTCGGAACGCGCGATCCGTGAACCGAACGGTCGACCCAGCAGTCGGGGCGGGAGGACGTAATCACGAGTTCGATACGTATCTAAATGGATCTCTTTTTATCTTGCCGAGATCCGAAACGAAAAAAGTTCACTTGGACCACTCGTACCGTGGACTCTAACGAGATTGCGATGCAAGCGTAACGGTAAGCGCAGACGCGGCTCTCGCGTCGTAAATTCGCGAACGCGAACAGCTCAGCCCCGTGAGCTTGTCATAAAAATGGCGAATAATTCAAATTTTCGCGATAACTTTGCTCATCAATTTCATCTCTTTCGTCGTTTATTCGTGTACACCACGCTTCGTTCCCGGGTCTCATAAAGACGGTGGAGCGAGGGAGGGAGATGCTCTCGAGGAATATTTTCAAAATCTCGAGAGCAATCGGGCAAGCTACCGCGTTCT